>PNEQ01100413.1:0-13118 GCA_003012365.1 Medauroidea extradentata | reverse complement strand
ATTTCATGTGTGTAAAATCCTAGTTATTTAAAGCATAACTATAAATCTACCTAATAATAAAGAGGACATCATTGGCTGCAAAATGACATAAAGTACATGAAAATCTAATAAATAGTTCCAGAGTTATATCGTATTTTGTATATTACATACATATTACATAAAATTTACAAAAAAATCTTCACCGTACACAATTTAAATTCTTTTCTTATTTTATGTACATGTTTTTTATGTTCCTTAATCAGGAAAAAATATATCTGAATGCCTCACAAGAATAATAAATAAGTTAGCATTTTCATTAGCGAATCCCCTTAAAGCAACAAAAATTTTTGCCGATTCACCGATACTTACAGTAGAAGTGCGATTATTTGTACAAAAACCGACAATTCCTCCCAGCATACAACCTGTTGTGACGGCATGGGTTAAATCGTTCATTAGCTAAAATGGCTGGAGCAGTAGGCCTAATTAACAAAATTCTTCTTCCACTTAAACAATCTGTGTTCGATTTCCGGGCTATGAACCAATATATTTTCGAATATGTAAATCGCCCTAGTGTGTGTCGTTGGTCGCCGAGATTCATAAGGCAAATGTGGCTCTCCTAACATCGACAAAATTAGCATTTAGTTTACATTTTCGTACAGTTTTCATTTGCATTTAGTTTTTACACACCTGTTTCACATTGCTACCAAAAATCACGAAGACATATAGAAGAGAAATATCACTGAATGATCATCTTTAAAAGTTGAGGGGAAATTCGACTAAATAGTATAATACATTTGATTTTCGCGTTCTTCTGAGCACGACTGAGAGAAGTGATGTAATGGCAAAAATTTATTTTTAAAACATCATTAATCTAAGATAGCATTAATTGTTGACAATTCTTCATATTTTGGTTTTAAGAACAAATACAACTAATATTACTGTATGCTGAAACAAATCTATTTCAGAAGAAGCCAACCGTGAGGATGGGTGTTGTCAGGAGACGCTGCTTTACAACATCCCAAGACAGTAGAAATTTAGCCATGGGGAAAACCAACATCAGTATGGCCGAAGATGGAGGTCGAACCCAGGTTCTTCGAATGCGAGTTCAGGGGTAGTGATTGTCGAAGAATGGTTGTGAAATTAACATTCACTATCCGGTCTAGCTCTGTTATTACAACACAAATCGTATAACCATATTTTGTTGTTCATGTGATGTATTTTATAAAAAAAATTACACAAAGTGTGACTCAGTATTTTTCAAAAACATTCCAATCGGTAATTCAGATTTAAATATTTTTTATCTGTCTGGAGTGCCTGGCATCCCTGGACAGTCACACAAAACTACTTGAACTACCCATCTATGTCTTCGAAGGGCATGGGAGAATGGAGGGGGGGAGACAAGCACTTCCTGGAGTAGCTGCAATAGTAGGATATCGCACTAAAAATGTTTTGTACATGGAAGTTGCAAACAAGTACTGTTGTGTTTGTGCACGAACTAAAGATGGTGAAAGCATTTATTTGTTTGCATAATTAATGCTAGCCAGTGTTACTGACACTTCAGAACCAAGAGCTGGTCAGCCTAGTATCAGTTAGGTGTAGGGCAGGGTTGATGCATTTGTTAATTTCAAAAGCCCCAGTGTGTTTCCCGGCCACCCTACTTTAAGATATTGCCTGTAAATGATTAAAATCCTAGTCTTTCTATAATTTTTGTAAGTCAGTAATAATTGTTTCAATAGGAGGGTTCCATGTTTATCGTAAGCCTAGCAATTTTCTAAGTAAGTAATTTAGTTAAATAATGTAAGCCTTTCATATTGGCTACAGATGCGAGCCAGTTTGCTATTGGTAGTGTTTTGTCACAGATTATCGATGGTGAAGAACACCCTGTGGCATATGCATCAAGACAGTTAAATAAAGCTGAAATTAATTACTCAGTTACAGAGAAAGAACTCTTAGCAGTTGTATGGAGTGTTAAACATTTTCGTTGTTATTTGGTAGGGAATGAGTTCACCATTGTAACTGACCATGCCGCTCTTAAGTAGATGTTAGGTTTAAAGACCCTAATGGTAGATTAATGAGTTACAGTATAGTTTTTTTTGTAGGTGAATATATCGTGAACACATTTCATTATTTCTGAATCTTTTATTTAACATAACGTAACGCAGATTAAGTACGAGTTATTTACAAAAAACGTATAAACGACATTTGTTTTATTTTACTTGTAAAAATTTTATTTCGGAAACTAATTTTAAAAACTTTGGAATGTCTGTAAATAAAAACATAGTGAGAACTTCTGAATGTTAGTTAAACATATCGTATCTTACGAAAATGTGTTTAAATCAACAGTATATAACAGTTTGTAACAATTGTAATTGCATATTTTCTAAGTAGGCCAGTTTATAAAAGGTGCCTATTGATCGTACGTCCATTATGCACTCGATTTTTAAGTATTTAAAGAACAACAATGTCAAATCATTCAATTCCATACACTAGACGTGGTATTCCCACATCTTGTCTACAGTTTACAGGGAGGAATAATTTCCATTCCTCAATGGTTCATAATACATTTATCTTATTTCTATATTTTTCAGCTAGTTTAATGCTTAGAAACTATATTTATGGAAATAAACATTAATTTCATTTTTGCCTTATTGTGATACGTAATATATAAAAAAGTAAAAAAAAATGGACTGACCGGGATTCGAACCCAAATAAAATTATTGTTCAGCCGACACCATATCGTCTGAGCTATTCAATCACTTTCGCTCCAATATCCAAAAAAATATACATACACTGCAATGCTTTTAGAACCATAAATTTTGTCTATTTTGGCTTATTTGGGCTTTTAAAATGCTAGTGGGTTATTATTTCGTATTCCTGCTGCAACAAAGTTTCCTTTTCTGTATGATTAGAATGTTTTTCTTTTCTCTTTTATTATTAAAAACTATATTCGTGAAGCAAGCGGTAAAATACGCTGTAACGTGTGTAGCCGTCTGTAGAGCTAAGCGTACTGCGCATGAGTAATTATATTAGGACAAGGAAAAGTCACAGATTAGTCCTGAATAAGCAATGTCCTAAACCTCAACCTAAACCCTTATACAAACATTTGGGAATACCGATAAGGCCTAGGCAACTGTGCTAACTTCTCCTACCCTACCTCCCCTTTAATGCTAAGCAATTTTACACAGCACGTGCATGTGCACTGTTCCTTCTGCAGACACTTCATTCTCCCTTCACAAGTCATACTCTCTTTCCCTTTCTCTCTCACTCTTTCACACACACACACACACACACACACAAGTGCATCCGCATAGATCCTCACTGCGCATCTCTAAGTTTTTTTTTATAACGTCATGATGTGACGACGTAACGTAACTCGTTATTGCTGCCGCGTTTGTTGTTCATTTACGCACATTCGTGGCAGTTATATTATTAAAAATCTCTGTGCTCTCAGTCGTTTTCATAGAAAACAGTGGTAGTTTTACAATATCTATTTACATGTTAGTAAAGTTTATAAAATGAGCACACGGCAAAAAATAAGCCACTTATGGGCACATTACACAGTTTTGGATTTCATAAAAGAAATTAGCAATTAGTAACCATTGCAATAAACCTTTGTGCTTTAGCTCAACCACTACAAACTTGAAAAAACATTTTGACAAAAAGCATCCAACAATAAATTTATCAGTGGGTAATAAATTATCAGAAAAGCAAAATAAAAATACTGACAACGAAATTCAACCTGAAACTTCTGTTTTTAGGCTGTCTACATCAAGTGCAGTGTCAGCATTACCAACAGAAAACACCTTAGCGGAAAAACCAGGTACATCACAACAGTCAACTGCCAGTTTTGTAAAGCCACAAAAATGCCTTACAAAGTACAAAAAAAAGTTGAATAATCAACTTTTAAAATTGTTCACACTTGATTTTGTCTGTTGTAGAAGACAATGTATTTTTCAAATTTTGTCAAAAATTTAAATCCTTTGTAACCCTACCAAGCCGAAAAATTATAACCACTGCATTGTTACCTGTTGAGCATGAAAACTTTCAGAATGCTATGTGTCACAAATTAATTACAGCAGAGTGTGCATGCTTAACCACTGACACCTGGACTTCCTCAAATACATTAAAACATTGGAGACTAAGCCCGAGATAGACTCTGGCTAGCCTATTTGCCGAACGAACGACGCCCCAGTCTGACTCGGGCGCACTAATAATGTCTACAAAGTGTGTCACAAGTTAGTTTCGTTTTCCGTCACGTACAGGATGGCTCAGTGGATTGTAGATATGGTGCAGCTCTCTGTGAATTGTTTTTACAATGACTTGCAGTTGATAAATCTGATAACAGGTAGAGCAAGTGTACACTCTTTCCCACACATGGGTCATTCCATGAAACATGACCCAAACATATAAAAAACTGTAATATTTAAAATGAGTTGTAATGTGCATGTATGTATTACCTAAGAGCCATTCTACTATTAGTGCAAAATTAAAATATAATTTTTCATTAAACATATTATTTTTAATGTTAAACATAAATGCTAACAATACTGTTGACAGAATGAGAAAAATACATCTCGTGTTTTGGCTGCCCTGATCACATTAATGATCGAGTTCTCCATATTGTTTTGTGTTAGATGTACTGTACACATGTTGTAGTATTTTTGGTGGCATTTTAGAGCAGATCAGGTAAGCATATATAGCATAGCACAATCTAAAAATATGTAATGATTTTCTGTCACACACGCAACACAAAACATGGTTAAATTAGTTTTTACAAAGTACAGACTGACATAGCAATGTGAAACTGTCTCAGAAGTCAGGTATGCTGCATGCCCTAAACTTTACTATAACAAAGTTTTTCTGTAATATTTATATTTTTACCTGAAATAAGTGTTGCGTGTGTGACATCATAATATGTATGCCTTGTAAACTTGGCACACCAATAACACCAAAGAGATACAATTTGGTTTAATTCAAAGTAAGACCTAACCTAAAAATGAAAAAATTTGTAACTGGGGGGAATACCCTTGACACAAGTGTTTATTTGAACAAATTTAAACGTAAATTAACCATTTTTACAAATAGATTTGTGTGTTGTATCACGCCGAATTGAACAAACAAATTATTTGAGGTTAATCTCATACGATTTGGTATCGTTGCAGACAATGTCGTCTACGAAGAGGTCACAGACGTTTAGAGAGAGGCTTAAACAAGATCCAGTGAAGTATGAAACATACTTAAGAAAAGAACGTGAAAGATTTAAACTACGAAGGGAGCAACAAAAACTTGTACAAACTGATAAGGAGTTAAAGCTAAAGAGAAAGCAAGATAGAACAAGGCAGATGCGGTACAGAGAAAAGAAAAAATTACAAACTGTTAAGTGTGATGTATCACCAGAAAAGAGTTCATATAGGAGTAGCAGATCCCTCGGGAAAGCAGTCTGTAAATTGAAGCTAGTTTTACCAAACAGCCCAGGAAAACGTAAAGCAGTAGTAGCGAAATTGTTAGTTGACGAATTACCAGCATATGGGAAAAGATTGAACCTGCTACAAAAAATGATAAAAGAACGTTGCCAGAGACTCAATGCTGAAACCAAAGCTCAAGTGCTACAGTATTATCTGCGGGATGATATAAGCAGAACTGAACCAGGAAGGAAAGACAAATGCACTGTTAAGAATGTTGTGACTGGCAAGAAAGATGTTGTACAGAAACGAACAATGATGATGACTATTTCTGAAGCTTATGAAGAATTTGTGAAAGAATATCCAGATTGTGCAATAAAGAAATCCAAATTTTTTGAGCTTCGACCACAATTTGTATTTCCCGTTTCTACTACGACTCATAATGTGTATGTATGTCGTTACCATGCAAACATGCAGTTTTTGGTGGAAAGCTTAGGAAAAGAAGTTGATGATTTTCCACATAGTACACATGATTTACTAGCTACCCTTGTGTGTGATATTGAAAGTTTTGATTGTATGTCAGATAGATGTGAGAAATGTAAGTTAACATGCAATTCTGTCAGAGACATTATATGTCAATATGATGAAGAAATCTTGACCAATGAAATCAAATGGAAGCAGTGGACAGATGTGGAAGGACATCCCCAAATTGTTTCAGAAATTGGAACAGTATTAGACTGTGTGAAGAAAATACAAATGCAGATGACAGCATTCAAGCTACATCAATATGTGAAAAGGAAACAGTCAAAACACTTTGAAGATGCAAAGAAAAATTTCTCAACTCATGACGGAGTAATCCAGATTGATTTTGCAGAAAATTACACAGCTGTGAGTCAGGATGAAATACAAAGTGAGGTGTCTAATGCAGGTAAATATTTTTTTTTACAAAATTTCATATTTTATTACGTATAAAAAATTACGATTTGTCTAACTTATTATGTTGTTCTTATTCAAAAGAAAATTGACCAGATTCATCAACATCCTAAGCACTTGCTGCAAAAAGGCATAAAAATGGGAACGCTCCACAAGGTAAGCCATCAGATGCAATGCCTGCTTTACCAGTGTTCGAAGAAGCTTCTGGGGTTACCGCACCGTCAGATAATACATCCACACCACTTGATTGTTTTGAAATTTTCATTCTACTTGAAATGATAAAGTTATTGAAAACAGAAACTAATTGCTAAGCTGAGTCTGTGATAGCAAAACTGAGGCTTCAAAATAAACTAAAGCCAAATAGTGTTTGGGGCAAGTAGCAGACCACATAATTACAAGACATTTACATGTTCTTTGTAATAACCGTGCACATGTGTATTGTAATGAAACCAAAGTTGAGTGACTACTAGTCGAAAACAACCATCCTGAATACACCTTTTCCTGCATCCATCATGAGCCAAGATCGCTTCAAAACAATCTTGTCTAATCTGCATATCAGAAACAATGAAAATTAAGTCCCTCGCAACCAACCTAATCATGAGCCGCTATTCAAGATATGTCCCTTCTTTGATCATATCCACTCGGCATTTCTTCCTCATTTGCCCCTTATGCAAAATTGACTGTCGACAAAGGCATGTGTGGCTTTTGAGGCCAAATCTACTTTCGTGTCTATATGAAAAACAAGCCAGAAAAGTATAAAGCTGTTTATTGTATGTGATGCTTATTTTGGCTGCATACTGAAAATTTAAGTACACTCAGGAAAGGTAGCTGAAGAGCCTGGTGTTATTGCTCTACTAAACAGACATTTAGACAGGTATTTTGACAAGGGCTATACTATATACATGGACCAATATTACATGTCACCAACTGTGTTTGACAACTTGTGGGAGTGCAAAACGAAGGCACTAGGCACATGCATGACTAACATGAAAGGAACTACTGTCAAGCAAAAAAAAAATAAATAAATAAAGGGAAAAGTAATTTCAGCACGATGGAAACACTTGCTCTGCCTAAAATGGAGGTACACCAGAGACGTGCTCATGCTGTCAACATGCCACACATCACCCACGACTGATGTTATGCGGTCACGAGAAGGCACGGTAACAAAGACCAAACCAGATGTCGTTCTGGACTACAACCTTCATAAAACCGGAGTAGACAGATCAGACCAGATGATAGCGTATTATCCTTCAAAAGGAACCAACTAAAATGGTGGAAAAAGTTATTTTTCCACCGTTTTGTAACGAGTGCTACAAATGCTTTTGTTTTATTTCGGGAGACAAGGGATCCAGATATGTGCTAATTCTAATACAGCTGGGGAATGAATTCGCTGCGAAAGGCAACCAGGAACTTCAGACCACCTTGTCACTGAGCCTTAATTCAAGCTATGCGGAAGGCATTTTCCAGGAGAAATATCGGCTACAGATAAAAAAGCTCACCCAACTTGTGTTTGTAAAGTCTGCACAGACGTCGGCAAGCACCAGAATAAAACCATGCTGAAGGGAAATATGTTGGTGGTGGTGGCCAGATTGCATTGTGGCTCGTTGTGTGCCAGATTGTTTCAAGCTTTGTCACATAAAAGCCAACTATGTATGAACCCTTTATGTGAACAGCATTGTGTGTAATGAGTCTTTTCCTAAGTTTAATGTAAATTTATCAGTAGTCATGTGTATAAGTGTATGAGGAAAAAATGTTTCGGCAGTTTTATGGATCATGAAATTATTAATTTTGAATGTTTACTACTGTGTATAAGTATGTTCTTTTTGTAGCCATAGTGATTTGTAAATGTCTTAAAAATATAGTTCTTCGACATTATTTAGTACAAAAGTGCAAGAAAATTAATTGAAAAAACATGTTAAATTAATTTTCTGACTATAATATTGCATTATATGTATACATACCGTATACAGAATATGCATATATAGAGCTTGCATCATGTTGTATTTTATAGTTTGTAAATAACTCTGTGAGGAGAAACGGTTTTCACATGTTTATGGATGACTGTATTCAAAGGCATATTTATAGTTACATTTAAAAATAAATATGAAGCCTACAAATTGCATTATGATTATTTTTTACCTATCTATATTGTAATGGTGTTCCAAGTTGTGTTTTCCAATGACGAAACTGTAACAACTGAAACTTTGCACTTTGAACCATACTATATTATTATCTAAATTTTATAGGTTTTTTATTTTCTACAAAATATTTCACGTTTTTTTTTCACTAATCACACAGAAATTTTTGTTGTCTATTTTTGAGAATAATGTTTTCCAGTTTTGAACACATTTTGCTGTAGCCTATCTGACTGAGGAACAAATGCCAATGTATAAAATGTCATGTCAAAATATTTTTTTGCAAATTTGGAAGTATGTATTATAACTATTTTGTTGTCATAGTAGTTTGTAAATTGTAATAATTATTTTTTTCATCAATATGTGATACGAAAAGTGCAAAAATTAAATACACTTTTGGTTTTTTTTACAATAAAACATTTTTTTATAATATATACGTCGTACATCCATATAGAGTATATACATATGTATTATCCACATATATAGTATATACAAATATAGAGCTCTGAATTTTGATGGATAACAAATACATGTTACAATATTTTCCTACACAACATCATGTGGCTGTCTAAGAGAAAAATTCTATAAAGTATATTAAAGGATGTGGAACTACATTATGTGAAACCAGTTTTCAAATTTTTTCATATACAGTAGATATATATATTATATATATATATATATTATATATATTATATATATATATATATATATATATATATATATATATATATATATATATATATATATATATATATGAACCGAACTGAACCTAATGCAAAAAATATTCTTTCGAATTTAAACAAACCAATGAAATATATATTTTTTAAAATTTTTTTTTAATTTGGCTCTAGCATAACTTTAAAAAATATAATTTGTACACATTATAAAATCATAAAAATAACTATAGCGTAGGATTAACCATTTTACATCGTGGTACTGTTATGCAAAATTAAAAGTACTGTCTGAAGAAGTTCATTTTAAATTTTTAAAATGTTACTTTCTTTTTATGGCATTTGAATTACTTGATTTGAAAGAAAAAGTTTACAATACATTACAAACTACTGCCAAACAGAAAATAAGTTTGCATAATACAATACGAAGAGTTTGCTGCAAAGTAACCTGACATCAATTTAACATTTTACAAAATAAGTGGGTCTGATTCCCACATTAAGCCTATAATAAATTCAAGTTGTAATGAAGAAAAACAAGTCTTTCTACATAGGCAACACTGAGCAGGGTGTCCACTAAAGTTTACAAAAATATTTCCCGTACATTACAGAATATTTCCCGTACATTTCCCAGAATATTAAAAACATTTTTTCGTAGATTTTCATTTGCATTTTCCTGAAAACAAACAAAACTGCTTGTAACAATACTATATATTTCTTAAACCTGCAGAAAACTAATTCACAGGCCCCTACTAGAAAAATTAAAAGAAACTCACCCTATCACTTTCCACCAGCTCCTCTCACTCCACTTTACTCCAACTTTATCTTGATTTTCAAGTTCTTAACAGATCACTTACTATGCCACAAAGGATTGATATTTTTAAGTTTTCCACTCAAATAAAAGAAATCCATTCATAATACATAGTAAAAATTATATTTACAACATTCTTCAGCTTTCAGTATTCTGTATTGTGTCTGTGCACTTCCACACAAAACACTTCACTTCTTGGACAAGTTATTTTGCCTTTAAGGTTACACACAACCAATTTGGATACAACACATTTTATAAGACTACTGTATATGCTATAAGAATCACAATAACAGACCAAACTTCTACCTAGTCCTTCAATGTGTGGTACAATAAACTGGTCCAACTGATGTAAAAGCCACTGCAACCTATGCAAAAGCCGTTCCAACCGATGCGTTGACAGATGGAAATGAATACCTTAGCGGTGGTGTTGATATCTGAATTTTAATTCTCTAAGTGTGGTCTTTCCCTTTGCTATGTGAAACAAGTGCACACCTCCCCATAGTATCAATAGAAAATTTTTGTTACATACCTGCATTTGGCTTTATATAAATAGTTTGGTTCAGACCTCAACCAAATGAACTCTAGCTCCCACTTGCAATTATATTTTATCTTGCCTCGTCGCGCACGCATCATGATTATAACAATAGCCTACTTACCTACGAACACAAAATATCATCATCCAACTAAGCTACAACATCGTAGGAAAATTGGTGCAAAGGAACTACAATTAAAAAATAATCATTCAACCAAACACTATGTAGACAATTAGTCACTTTTCACATTGACAGAAATAGTAGGCCAATTCCGAAAATGTTTGGCGTCATCGCAAAAATACACTGGAGAGCAAAATGTTTTACAATAAAGTTAAAACGATACCGACACTTTTTTTTTAACGACTGAAGTTATCACAAAACTTGTTTTTGGTAAAAAAAATTCCAATTACGAAAACGTAAGCGCGACAACAACACATAATAAAGATATCAGTGCAGCATCTTTGTTGTTCGGCATGCTATGCGACAGTGTTACCAATACTTGCGTGTCTGTTTCTCGTATCAAGCAGCGAAAATACAAGCACCACGTACCAAATATGTTGGGCACTTCATACAATAACCCAAACCCGTGTTAAAATCTGTGCAAGTGTAAGAGAATTCACGCGGATACTGCAACTCTGTTACCATAACTTTATGTCTTCAAGCTCATACGAACCATTGAATAGCCAGCCTTCAAAGTTCCCTTCCCATTCACTATAACTTTTCACACAACCACGATATCATACAACCTTTTTTGTTACCCTCATACTACGTAATTTACAGTTCGCTGATTAGTATTAATGAGATTAGGGTGTATAAGGTTTCAGACAAATTTCCTGATATCATTAAGCTTGGAGTATGAAATTCCTGTACACAACTACTTTCCCGTACATTCCCGCACAGAAAAATAAACCCGTACATATCCCGTACATTCCGTATTTTCCCATCGTGTAAACACCCTGCTGAGTGATCCTCTTCTAGATGTGACATTTCCAGCTTTTGGAAAAAGTCTCTCACTGCTCACAGATGTAGCAGGAATGGCTAAGAACTTTTTAGTAGCAAAAAACAAAATGTGGAAAATTGTCTTCATTTTGTCTCCACCAGGTGCAAGGATTTTCTGTTCTTGTATTTGTTGGCATCTTGAAGTATTTGTCGATCTCATCCTCTAATGAGTTGGAAGCATACATACTTGTATTAGTACTGGCTCAAACACATTTTTCAAATGCCTTCCAGAAAGAATATTGCTTTGCTTCGGAAAGTACTTTGGGTGCTGGAGGGGATGATGATTGTGTGTCATCTTCTGTAACCTGCAGCTTAAATTCATTCAGAAGCATTGCTTTGCCATGTTGTAGCTCACATTCTTCCAAAATCAGGCCCTTTAATCGTGAGTTCAACAGCATGGCAAGGAGGTGTTCATTGTTGGT
This sequence comes from Medauroidea extradentata, assembly GCA_003012365.1. Classification (NCBI taxonomy): domain Eukaryota; kingdom Metazoa; phylum Arthropoda; class Insecta; order Phasmatodea; family Phasmatidae; genus Medauroidea; species Medauroidea extradentata. Next base: position 1,236 of record PNEQ01100413.1, on the reverse strand, counting down.
GCGGAACGATGGAAAACTACACATAGTTGCTTTCATCAAATTTTTTCCATAAACAACACCAAACCCAGATCTTTCTGGAGTTGTCAAGTCTTGTAACGTACTTAGAACACTGCTAATGATTAGGATCATCACTGACAGAGTGAGACTACCTTCCTTACAACGTTCTTGGGTGGCTTCTTCGACTGGGAGCAGGATTTTAACAAAGCCAAATGCAATATCCCATTCCTTCAAGTTCAGACTTTCTAATTTGCCAAACTTGGCAAGTTCTGCTGACACAGCTGCTCGCTGCTCAACAAGGCTGGCCAGCATATAGTACTCTGAGTTCCACCTTGTTGCTACCATCGTTTTCAATTTTTTGCAGGGCAAATTCAAATGCTCCTGAAATAATCTAAGTCTGGCTAAAGCCTGAGTGCTGGAGTTGTATTGGCCCACAATCGACCTAGCTTTCTTCAGCACTGGACTCAAGCTGGTCTGAGCGTTGTTGGCATCATGTACAGATAGTTGTAGTGAATGAGCTGCACATGAAATGTGTGTCCATTGTGTGTGTAGTATGGCTGAAGTCATATTTTTTGCATTGTCAGTCACTACAAAAAGAAGCATTGTTGAAGGTATTTTCCCGCTGTCCAGCATACCTTCCACTTTAGTCTTGATATTCATTCCTCTATATTATATATATATACACACACACACACACACACACAGCAGAACCTCGATCATCCGATTTGCGGATTATCCGCGATTTTTTATAATGCAAATTATTTTTTACACTGTTAACAATTTTTTTTATTGCGCCTGTGAAATTCTGGTAACTTCAGAAGTTTGTCTATATAGTCGGTTAAGCATTTGCATTCGCATTTGTGCTTATTAATATACAGTATAGCACACTGGTTTTCATTTGTTTGAGGTAGTAGGCTATTTTAATTTGAAAGAACTATCCTCTCCTGCGCGCTTGTCCATGTGAGCGGAGTGTACATTCCTACACGGCAGCGAGGCGACAGCACACGTGAGCGGTGCGCAGCTTTGTTTATAGACATCACCGCGTGTGCACACACGGCAGTTGATGGATTATGTCGTAGAATTTGGTGGGCAGTAGCACTGTTGTAAAACGTTAGTGTTTGGAATCATGTCGCGAACTGCACAAAACTTGAAGCGAGTGGTATTAACCATACAAAGTAAAATTTAAATTATAGAAAGGTTTCGGTACGAGGAAACAATTGCAAAACTTGCAGATACGAA
>PNEQ01100412.1:0-13118 GCA_003012365.1 Medauroidea extradentata | reverse complement strand
AGAAATAGAGCCACTATTGGACGCCACAAAGCTGACCGTTGAAGAGTTGAAAGAGACCCCTGGTAGGCATTTTCTAAGTCTACACCAACTTCTTGAAAGTGAGTGGTCAGACCTTCACATTGTGTATTCAGATGTCAGTGCCACTTCTTACAAAGCTTCAATTTATGACAGATATATTAGTACAGTTGTACAACACCTAAAAGCAAGATTTCCTGACGTGCCGATAATCTCTTGCTTTTCTAAACTCATCATTGAAGAAAGCAATCAGCAAAATGAGGCTGCCGAAATTCTTTTTGATTATTATTCAAAGAATGGCTCTCCAAACATATTGGACTATGAAGATACTAAACTAGAATGGCAGGGTGCATCAAAAATGATCAAAGCAGACTCGTATAAAGATTTACGCTCAAAGAAAATACTCTTGAAACTAGCAACAACACCTGAGCTTCGAGAATCTTTCCCTAATTTAGCAAAACTGGCTGCTGTTGGATTGACCATACCTGTGAGCACAGCTGAATGTGAAAGAGGATTTTCTGCACTGAAACGGATAAAAACCTGTTTGAAGAATCGCATGAATCAGAAGACATTGAATAATCTGATGGTGATTTCGCTGGAAGGACCCGATCCGAAAGACTTTGATTTTGAGAAAGCTGCAGACAACTGGGCCTCTATGAAGAAGAGAAGAATAAACTTATAGGTAATTGTAATCGTTATCAGTGAACCAAATGTGGTTATTCTAAGAAGTATTAAAGAAATATCCGAACTATGAACATTCTTAAGAAGTTAATAAGCTATTGATAGTAAAAGCCATTTCTTTTATATGCCTTCTGTATGGCACTGTACATTTTCATATGATTTGTTTGCCATCCATTTTAAATTCAGCTGTTAATAAATTCTCTTATTGTTTCTTTAGAAATTATACTTTTAGTAAATTCACATGCATTTTTATTTTTTCAGTGTTTTTTGGATATCGTTATGTAAACAGTTGTAATTACTATAAAAACATGTCTTAAAATTAGTGAAACATCTTATGTTTAATATTTTCAATGATTATTCTCTTTGAATTTGCCACAAATGTTAGATATGTTATATAAAAATAGAGCAACTTCTACCAGAATAACAATTCAATGTTTAGATATGAAAACTGCTTAAATAGCATCATTTTGCATCTTGAAATCCAAATTTTTACGGGGGAGGACCCCCGGACCGCCCGCTTTAAAGGGGGGATCGGTGAAATTCATCCACCTGGCTAAATTTTCATACCACCCAGCTATTAAAAGTTTCTGGGGAGAACCCTGCTAATAAACTAATAAAATCCTATTTATCTAATAGAATACGAAGAGTAGCAATAAATAGTAAAGCCAATTCAACCCTGCCCTTTTTTATTCTGGTAAACTCCAATATGGTGTAGCCTACCACAGGGATCTGTACTTGGGCCCTTACTTTTCTTAATCTTTATAAATGATCTTGCTTTAAATTTACCACATGACACCATAGTAACCCTATTTGCAGATGACACAAGTATCCTAGTCAAAAATAAAAATCTACAAACCTTAAATGTAAATTGTAATAGGGTTTTCTCAGATCTAGCCACATAATAATAATAATAATAATAATAATAATTTCTTGTTATTGTGCAAGCGCCCGGTGGCAAGCATCCAAACACCCCTACAACATCCTCTCCAAAGCCCTTCTAAACTGTCCCACACCCCTCAACGACACCACATCCTCCTGCAACAAATTCCACTCCCTGACCGTCCTAACCATCATTGACTGTAGTCCCCGTCCCGTCCTCCGCCAGACCCGCTGTATCTTTTTACTATTGTTGCCTCTACGCCTATATCCACCCTTATCTAGATGTTCAGCTAGTGCACTCCATCCTCCGTCCCGTTCCACTGTCTTATACAGCCTAAATCCTCCTCCTATCCTTCAGTGAGTTCCATCCCATATCTCTCATCATCACTGATGGCCTGAAACTACTTTCATCCTCTCCATCCTGCCTTCGCCTTCTCCACACTTATCCTTCACCCATCTGGCTGCCCTTCTCTGCACCTTCTCCAGTTCCTTCACCTCTGCCTCAACATGGGGGTCCCACTCAGCTGCAGCGTACTCAAGAACAGGCCGGACCATGGTGTTGTAGGCATTCTCATTCACCTCCGAGTTGGTTCCCCTTAATATCCTACCCATCATCAAATAAGCTTCTACTACTTAATTAAACAAAACTAACTTTATAAAATTTAGCAGTGCCTGAAATGAATTAGATGACCAATTTAATATTAGCAGTGATGAACATGACCTCTGAAAGGTCACAGAAACAAAATTTTGGGGTTACATTTAGACTCTTTGTATGCAATCGAAGGAACATATAAAATACATGACAAAAAGACTAAACATAGCTTGCTTTACCCTGAGGTATTTGTTGGAACTAGTTACCATTAAGACATTAAAACAAGTATACCGTGCATATTTTCATTCAGTGATGTCCTACAATATTATGTTTTGGGCATCTGCATCATGCAGTAAAGAAATCTTTCTCCTTCAAAAATGGGCTCTTCGAACTATGGGTAAATTAAAAACCTCTGAGTCTTACTGGTACAGACCCTTATTTAAAAAATTTGGTGTCTTAACAGTCACTTCACAGTTAATATATTCTGCTCTATCATTTATATCTGATAATGAAAATAAATTTATTAAAAACTATAATTTCAACTCTCGCAACACAAGAAGTTCAGTACACCTCCATGTCCCATTAAGTAATTTGAAATTATATCAAAAAGGATGTACATACACATGTGTTAAAATTTTCAATAAGTTGCCAGATGAATTAAAATTATTGTGTTTTAAAAACTGCAAACACTTTAAAAAGAACATAAAAATCTTCCTCAAAGAATATCCATTTTATACTCTTAAGGAATTTTATGAAAGTAAATGGTAAATCACACAAGAAGGCATAGTGATAAACTAACAAATAATTTGATTAAATGGATTCAGGTTGTGTATTTTTCGTACTGTTTGAATACAAATATTTTCATTGTAAAAAAATAATTATAATTGTAACAACTATACTATCCTGTATATATATTATCTGTGAGAATATGTAAGTTTAATATTTCAAATTAACATATTAACGCCTACCTCGAGTGGGATCGGGATAGCGAACTACGCTGTTGATGTGAGTGAAGGGCGCCAGCAATACTCCCCAGGTACTGCACTTCGAGACTCTTAGGCCTCAGGGTGTGGTTTGTTCGGTGTGTTCGGTATCCCACCCGACGCGTTGATGTGAGTGATTGAGTGGTGAAAGCACGTGAATGGATTAACACATATGACACTGACTATACCGGAACTACACACTTACTGGATGTTGGCCCCCAGTACGCCTGATAACTTACGTTGCTTATACTGGCAATATTAGGTGTCTAGAAATTATGTAAACAGTATTTCACTTACTGATGATTTATTACGCTTACGGTACACAGTGCCAAACTAATGTCTGAATTACACACGCAGCGAGGTAATCGTAGTGGTGCATCCCTTGCAGTAACAAAAACCCTAAAGCACACGATAGTGCACGTGATAATGAACTTTGCGTAGTGACTGCGACCTGCTTTTATATCGCACGTGGTTGGTGAGTGATCAGTGTGGAGCTGGTGTACGAGGTGAGTCTACGACACCAGAAGGTGAACTTCCTTAAGTAGCGAGGGGCTGGCGGCCACTATGATGGACCGTCAGGTTCACTTGGAAGCTGGCGTAGAGAGTTGAGTTGCGGTGAGCACATGCCTAACTAACGTGTCACAAGGCAGCCGTTCACGTGCAGGCTGTAGTGTGGTAGGGCTCTACAAGTGATGTTAGCGGTACAGTGCGAAAACCGTGGCGAGCTATGCTAGGCCGGTGGTGGGGCGAATAGCACGTAACACGCTGCACAGAGTGATGCTCTCAACGTGATGAATTGCGTGAGTGCGTGATAATGAAATGAATGTACAACGTACTGCTCACATGTATGCTGAACACAATGGCGGTGTCATAACCTGCACGTGGTCGGTCACAAAAACATGAATTACGCCTTTAAAATGTTACACAAATACAAAATAACCTTAGCAACGCGTGTGCAAAATTATGCTGAATGAAACAATACCAAAACGAACCTTGTATGGTGAAGGATGAGTGCCGATGTCTCCAGATACAAAAGTCTCTAACCACGTGGCGGTGATAATGCCGACGTGGTGTTTAAGTTAAAAAATACCAAAAACGGTCACAATTATTAGGTTAAGCGGATGCGCTGTGCAATGGGGAATATCTGGTAATGTGTCCTAAGCAAAGGTGAACCGGTATACTAACGAGACTATGGAAAACTAACAATCAGTGAAACAAAAGATAATGAGCACACGGACAGGCGTCTTACCTCTCCAGAAGACTATGACGAACTGCCACGAGGAAGGCAACCGCTAGGGCTCCTTGCCTCGCTACGGGGTTTACACACTTCCGGTACCTCGTGCGTGTGAAATATTAATACCTTACGAGAATGGCACACACTAAATTCCATAATAAATTACGTTACATATTTTGCTGATAGTGAATGATGTATTTCTAAATGTCTGCTGAAAACATGAAAGTAAACATTGCGAACATGGTAACCCTTGATGGCCTTTGGCACACTGTACACTGCTGTTTGATACACAATACACTTAGCACTGAATGATTTGGCATGCATACACACTGGGGGGTTGCGGAACGATTATGGGAGAGTTTGAGAATGCTTTTGGGTGGGTGGAAAAGGACACGCTTTCGCCGTTATGGGCTAAACCCATACGCTGGCCCTGCGGCCGGTGTCAAGCGACCCCTCCTGCGGAGACCATGACGGCGCGGCCAAGTCACCTCCACTCTTCGCTGACCTGCCCGGACTTGAACTGGCACCTTTGTCCGCGGACAGACAGGACATGGACGTGGGGGCAACCCGACTCGCCTCCGTTGAGGTGGTGATGGCTCCTCTGTTGAATGTAGTGTGGGTGGTGCAAGTGGTGGCTCTCTACACCGTTTGCGTCCCCGTGGTGGTCGTGCTGTGTTGACAGCCAGTCTGCGCACTGCCTGTCGTGTGCGTCTTGGCGTTGTATCGTGCTCTGTGGTGTGAGTCCCGGTGCATGCACTGACACTGACTGCACTCTGCGGGCTGAATCCTCTGAAGTCTGACCCTTTGATCGTGTTAGGGTGCCGTACTGGAGTGAACCCTTGAAATGGTGACGTGGTTAGGCTGATGTTGTTCTCGGTGCACTGTGGTATGTGCCTTCGGGGTGTGGAGTGAATGTCCGGTTGGAAGCCCCTGAATGGAGTGGTTGCGTCACTGCTATTGTGGAATGAGTGTTGATTCACCTTACTATGAACACCCTCATCTACTGACTGCACTGACTGATTGAGTGTCTGCACTGACTGATTTACGGGCTGTTTGACTGGTGGTTGACATGGTTGTGTGGTTACACTTGTTGTGACGCCTTTTGCTATACGGAGATCGTCTCTGTGTTTCTTCGCGATGCATCGCTTACTGATTTTTACCAGGTATGTGTTCTCACTTAATTTCTTGGTTACCCTAACCGGTCCCAGCCATCTGGATGCTAGGCCAGCGCTGAAGTTGGCTTTGGCTTCGGAGAGGGGGTTCTCTCGAACGTAAACCTGCATTCCTGCCTCTAACTTCTTGGGTGGATGCTTGCTGGTGGGTACCCATTTTTGTAGGTAGTTCCGTTGATGTTCACGCGCCTCTGCATGGATTTCTGCCCGGTGGTTGGCGATCCTTTCAGGCGTGAATGTCGGTTCTTCTCCTAGTCCTCCCGCTGCACGGAGTTCCCGCCCTTGTACCATCTCTGCGGGGGTTTTCCCTGTCGCGGCGTTGGCTCTGTTGTGTATGCAGAATAATATGGCGGGGATCAGGTCGGCCCAGTTGGTATGATCTTCTCCTAGCCTGACCCTGAGTTGCATCTTTATCTCCTGATTTCTTCTTTCTGTTGGGTTCGCCCTGGGATGGTAAGAGGGTGTGGTTAGGTGTTCAACCTGCCACCGCGTGCAATGGTCTCTCCAGCATCTGCCAATGAATTGGGTCCCGTTGTCTGTCAGCAACTGCGTGGGAAAGTCCCACCTAGGGAAAAACTCCTTATCGAGGATGTTGGCAATGGTGTTTGTTTTGGTGTTGCTCACTGGAAATGCCTCTACCCATCGTGTGAACAGATCGGTAATAACCAACAAAAATTGCTTGCCTGTCTTGGTGTGGGGATATGGACCCATGATGTCTAGTGCCACTGTTTTGAATGCGGTGTCAGATTGACGTGGTTGCTGTGGTGCATCTCCGTCCGATCGCCTGGCCTTCCTCGTATTGCTGGTTATGCACTCCCTTACGTACGTACGTTTATCCCTACTCATGCCTGGCCAATGAAAGTGTTTGTTTACATTGCGTCTGGTCTGTTCTGCACCTGGATGTCCCGCTGCCTGGCTGTCATGGGCGTACTGCAGCACCAGCTGTCTTCGTAGGGTTGGTACAAATGTCCTCGCAACGCTCCCTCGGGCCTGGTAAGCGTGCCTGGACTTCCCAGTCTAGCGCTCTCCACTGTTCTACTGTGTTCTGTGCGCAATTCTGACGGTACCCTGCGGCTTCTGGTGACGTGATCTGACTTTGTAACACTGAGTGCATGACATCTCCGGTCGTGAGTGATGGCAACGTGTCTGAACTGGTGGCAGTGATGCGCTGTACTGTGGGTAGCGTCCTCCCCCTACTAGTGCTGTTCCTCTCTGGTGGTAACACTCCCTCCCATTCTACCTCGTCATGTACCATCCTGTTTACATCCGGGTTGCACGATAGGGAATCTGCTAGTTTGTTCGCCTCCCCAGCTACGTGCTCTACCATGTAGTCATACTCTTGCAGCATTAAGGCCCAGCGGGCGAGCTTGCTCTTGCCGTTGTGCATGTTCTTGAGCCACAGTAAGCTTCGGTTGTCTGTACGTAGCGTGAAGTGACGACCCTGTAGGTATGGATGGTACCTGCGTAAGGCATGAACAATGGCTAAACACTCTTGTTCGTTGACGTGGTATTTTCTCTCTGTCATGCCAAACTTTGCACTGTGGTAGCTAAGTATGTACCTGTTTCCGGATGCGTCTGTCTGGTACAGTACGGAGCCTACTCCCTCCTGACTTGCATCGGTTTGTACTACTACTGGAAGTGCGGGATCAAATCGTGCCAGATGTTTACAATTCCTGAACTCCTCCTTAATGTTATTGAATGCAGCCTCGGTTCCCGCAGCCCACACTAGTTTCTTGTTGCCTGACAAAACTGCTGTGATTGGTGCTGTGATTTGTGCAAAATTTGGAATGAATTCTCTGAGCCAATTAATTAAACCAAAATACTTTCTGACTTGTTTCCGTGTTCGTGGTGTTGCTGCGTCCTGAATTTTCAGGAGTTGTTCGGGGTCTGGTTCATGCCCATAGGGTGTGACGTAATGGCCTAAAAACTCTAGTTTCGTCATTCCTAGTTTGCATTTCCCTGTACTGCACGTAAGTCCGTGTTGCTCTAAACGCTCAAATATTAAGCTGAGGTGGTGTAGGTGTTCGTCTCAATTGCGTGACCATAAATGTACGTTGTCTAGGTATGCTACTGTGAACTCGTTGATGTAGCCATCTAACACTTTAACCATGAGTTTCTGGAAGGTGGCAGGTGCACATTTTAAACCAAAAGGCATGGCAATGAACTGAAATCTGCGTCCGTCAGGGGTGGTGAAGGCAGTCTTTTCCCTATCTTGTGGCCTGATTGGAATTTGCCAATACCCTGACTTCATGTCCAACGCCGAAAACACTGCGGCTGGCCCTAACATGGCTAACGTGTCTTTGAGGTTAAGCACGGGTGGTGGTAAGTCAACAGTAACCCGGTTGAGTGGCCTAAAATCGACACAAAACCGCCATTCCCCGGTCTTCTTGGGTGCAAGGGTGATGCAAGAGTTGTACAAGCTGTTGGTGGGCTCGATGACATGTTCACTCAACATTTCACGTAACTGTGTATTGATGACGTTGTGGAAGCACAGTGAACCCTCGATAACTTGGACCTCGATGTCCCGGACTTCGGATAACTCGGACAGAATTTCAAAAAAAACAAAAATTTAATTAAATTATTTTTTGGTCAAAAATCATAAGAAAATTGTGTCTGCTTCATTTAAATCCGTCACGTTTTATTTAAAAACAGTATTAAGCTTTAAAAGCAGTTGCTCATCGCTACGTAGCCTTTAATAATCCCACCGTAAAATATCTGGCAAGTTCCGTGTGGTTAAATGTTGCTAGCGAGGCGTGCGAGTAGAGATGCAAACTCAGCAGGCAGACCTCCCTCTCCTCTCTGTTCACCGCGCGAGCCAGACACGCACGTACGCGTCTTAAATAAGCATTTAAGTATGATGCTTGTCAGTTGGACGGTAATTACAGGTCACAATGGCACCTAAATAGAAATTTATTTTGTTCTGGTATGTAAAATAAATTCAAGATTGTAAAACAGTTTGTTTCGGAAATTAATAAAAAAAATTAATAGCCATTGGTTTGCATTGCAATGTAGGCAAGGTGGTGAGAGGGTTTTACGGCCCTTTAACGACGTCTTACAAGCCAATGAGGGTGAAGTGAGGTGAAAGAACAACACAACATCCATACCCGAGCAAGGATTCGAACCCAGGGCCTCTCGCACTGTAAACTGGTGCCTAACCTACTACGCTAGAAGCCGGCGCAATATCGAACAAAAAAAAAAGGTCTTCGTAAATTGTAAAAAAAGAGGGGCAGAAAAGAGGCTTTTGCCCCGGGCCGCACATTCTAGAGGGCCTCACGTTTAAAAAAGTTAGATTAAAATGAATGGGCTTTTATTGAGTTCCCGTTAATGTTGATGGTATCTGTGAAATTTATTTTAAGTGTAAAGTGTATGTAAAGACGTCACTGATCTATGACGACGCAGCCAAGGTAAGATAGTATGAAGGGAGGCCTACAAACGCACATTATCACTTCAACCAAGGCCGTAGACTTCAACTAAACAAAAAAAAAATGAGGATAGGTAGACTGAGATTTACGTTGCTCCTGGCCTCATATTCTAACAGAGAGGCCCTGGAAAAAAACAATTCCTCGTAAGAAACTAGCAGCTGGCTGCAGACACTGTAACATGCTGATGTAGAGCAATTTTTCATGTAAACATCTCGTGAGTTGCGTGTGGTCACATGCGGTGTTTTTTATTGCAGTTGAGACTGTACTGGTTGACCTTGACTACTTCCGCTCGCGCTCTACCACCCTAGCTTATCTCCAACAATTTTATCTTTCACACACACGCACGTGCATAGACTGTCGCCAGCCAGACGAGAGAATGGGGTGAGAACTTTTATGTTGGTGCCAGCTTCTAGCACAGATAAAAAAAGATCAGCCAGAAGTAGCATAAAAAATAAATAAAAAAGAATCTGCCGGCCCAGGTTGTTTGACATTCTTTATAGTTCTCCACGTTACAATAATGATAATTTCCCCACGACCTCGTCCTGTAAATTGATACGTACAAAGCAGTATATATTGCCGACTCTTTTGCTGGTAGAAATGATAGCGTACTGATTTCCTCACGTTTCTTGTGATTGACTGATTTACCCCTCCTCCCCGGATGCCCCTCGATTACACGGACAAATCGTAACTCGGACAGCTTCTCCTCCCTTTTAGTCCGAGTTATTGAGGGTTCACTGTAGATACCTGGGTCTCGTGGCTTGTCGTACACTGGCTCGTAATGGGTGGTCAGGATGGCATGCTCTGCGGCTGTTGTGCGGTGCAGTGGCCCCTCCTGGTTGAACACAGTGGCGTACTGCTGCAGCAGCTGTTGGACTGCGGCCTGGTGTTGTGGTGGCACCTCGTGGTCGAACTGCTCCAGCTCTACCGGTGGTGCGGGAGCAGGTTGCGGTGCTCCGGCGGTGTAGATGGTCCAGCGCCCTTTGGTCCCAATGTGTAACCGCCCCAGGTGTGGTTCGATCACAGCATGGTTGTCTCGTAGCCATGGCATCCCCAATATCAGTTCCTCGCACAAGTCCGGTACACACAATACTTCCGCCCTTGTCGACAGTTCTCGCACTCCTATGTTGACACTCGCGACACTAGTTGCCTGTCCTCCCTGTTTACGGGTTGCGAACTGTAGGTTACATGGTGGGTATCTTGTAGTGACATGGGCCAGTAAACCACCGCGCATGAAGTTGTGGCTTGCAGCGGTGTCTACTAAGGCGGTGACTGTTCTCCCCTCCAACTCTACGCGCACACACTTCCATGACTCGGTACAGTTTGGCACCCGTGCTGGCTACATGTTGCGGTGAGGTTGGCGCGGATGCCTGGTTGCCAATCTCCCTCTCTAGTTTCCCTGCTGGTGACGTGTAGGGTTGTTTGGGCACTCACTATGCCAATGGAACATCCGGCCGGGGCAGTAGCGACATGGTTCACTCGGCCTCCGCGTGCCTTGCTCGTGTGGTTGTTGCGGTGATACCAGTGGTTGTGGTGGTGGTGGTTGTTGTTGTTGCCTCAGCGCGGTCGGTGGTGTGGGAGGTGGTAGAGTTTGTTGTTGCCCACTGCTTCCCTGCATCATGTTCGACCGGTGTATGGTGTTTGTGTTGACATCTCGCTCGTACTCACGTGCCTCTCAGATGAAATGTTCAATGGCATGGCGTGAAATTACCCTTAGATACTGCCTAATGGTTGGTGATGCTAGCGTGACAACTATTTCCAACACTTGCTCTACAGGTGTGCCTGGGTACACCCTCTTGAACAATACGACTTTACGTTGTGTGAATTCCTCAATTCCCTCCTTCTCCTTCTGCTGTTCGTGATACAAGTTTGCACTGATCCGAATGTGATCGGTACAGGTCTCAAATCTGTTGCGTAATCGGGTACAAAATGCCTCCCACGTGACGTATTAATCACGAGCTAAATTCCACCACTGAGCTGCTGCTCCGCGAAGTCGGCTAGCTGTGACTTCCTTCCAATCATCTGGGTGAACCCTGTGCCTACTGAATTTACTCTTGCACACTGACAGGAATGCTCGCGGGTCTCCCGCCTCGTTCCCTGCGAAAGTTGGTAGTAAAACTGCTCCATCTGGCCCTCTTAGACCCTGCATAGAACACGCATTACCAGATTCTGACTGTTGCTCAACTTTACATGGAATGTTTACAATGTTCGGTTTCTGTCCTAGGTTAGTCAGCCTACACGTGACATTTGAAAATACCGTCCCTATATGTCCTGTACTCACCCATGTAAACACTATTGACATTCTGCCCACTGCTTACCTTGACAGTCGCACTTCTCTCGTGTGCATCACTGCGTTGGTGATGTTGGCAGGTCCGTTTTGTCCGGTATGCACTGACACAGAATCAGGTCCAAGGTGTTGTGGTCCAGCAGGTTGATGTGCTTGGTGCAAGTGCACTTGCTGCATCTGTCCATGGGCGTATCACTGCAAGCTTGCGTCTTGTCGTCCATCGCGGTTGTCACGACCTCGTACCACGCGGTTGGTAGGCCCTGCGGAAGTGTGTCGCGCACGTGCCCTTCCGCAGTACGTGTCGGTGTGACTGAAGCGTAGGACCACGTGACGTCACTGTCCCAGCTTCCACAGCTCACGCTGGTGACGTCCAGTACGCCCGATTTGCGCGCATGCCGCGATGTTCGGCCTAACGTACTCTACGCACACGTTGCTGTCTACGCTTCCCTAGGCTTCCCTCGGGAAAGCTGCCTGCGGTGGTATTGATGAGAACACACAAGCCCCACTTGGGAAAGCCACTTAACACCTATCTCGGGTGGGGTCGGGATAGCGAACTACGCTGTTGATGTGAGTGAAGGGCGCCAGCAATACTCCCCAGGTACTGCACTTCGAGACTCTTAGGCCTCAGGGTGTGGTTTGTTTGGTGTGTTCAGTATCTTACCCGACGCGTTGATGTAAGTGATTGAGTGGTGAAAGCACGTGAATGGATTAACACATATGACACTGACTATACCGGAACTACACACTTACTGGATGTTGGCCCCCAGTACGCCTGATAACTTACGTTGCTTATACTGGCAATATTAGGTGTCTAGAAATTATGTAAACAGTATTTCACTTACTGATGATATGCTTACGGTACACAGTGCCAAACTAACGTCTGAATTACGCACGCAGCGAGGTAATTGTAGTGATGCGTCCCTTGCAGTAACAAAAACCCTAAAGCACACGATAATGCACGTGATAGTGAACTTTGCGTAGTGACTACGACCTGCTGGTATATCGCACGTGGTTGGTGAGTGATCAGTGTGGAGCTGGTGTACGAGATGAGTCTACGACACCAGAAGGTGCACCTCCTTAAGCAGTGAGGGGCTGGTGGCCACTAGGATGGACCGTCAGGTTCACTTGGAAGCTGGCGTAGAGAGTTGAGTTGCGGTGAGCACGTGCCTAACAAACGTGTCACAAGGCAGCCGTTCCCGTGCAGGTTGTAGTGTGGTAGGGCTCTACAAGTGATGTTAGCGGTACAGTGCGAAAACCGTGGCGAATAGCACGTAACACGCTGCACACAGAGTGATGCTGTCAATGAGATGAATTGCGTGAGTGCGTGATAGTGAAATGAATGTGTAACATTGCAGGGTTCCACTTATATATTATTTTCTTTGCTTTAAATTACATTTTTTGTATTTTTATTTAACAAGAACAGCTGAAGTTAACTGTTCTTAGAGAGAAAAGTTTGTGATATTTTATTGTATAATTATTTAATTTCAAGTTAGGGTATAATGATAATAGCTAATGCCAGAGGGCCAGGTGGAGGAGGCACAGCTTTGTCCTTTTTATGCTCCGTGCCAGTTTTTATGCCCATATTTGGCTATGGTTAGGTGATGTGTGCTCGCCCTTGAGTTTTCAATTTTTGTGCCCATATATGGTAATGTTTTGTGGCCCGTTTTTTGTTAGTCGTGTTGGGTGTAGCACACAGACAGGGGAAGTACCGGTGTCACGTGCTCGGAGCCAGCCAATCGCGGCAAAGTGCACCGTGACCTTGATACTTTTTCCTGCAAGCCTGCCTCCATCTTCGGGTAAGAGAAAAAGTCGCGACTCCGAAGAAGACGGACGTCCGCGGGGCTGCGGCCCAAAAT
>PNEQ01100410.1:13840-48288 GCA_003012365.1 Medauroidea extradentata | reverse complement strand
AAGACAAGTTTTATTTACAATGAAGTTCTAAAGAAATATAATACACATTCATTAAAAGAAAGAAGAGTTGCTATGGATGCATTATTTCTTTTGAAATGTTTTTTTGCAATATTTGATTATAGTGAGATCCACAAGTCATTATCCCTGAAAATTCCAAATTATAGAAGTAGAAACTTTTTTATTTTCTGTTCTGGTAAATTTGGAAGAGTAATTGAACGCTGTACTAAACACGTCAACAAAATTTGTTTATCTTTTGATCCATTTAATGAAAAATCATTTTGTCTCAAAACATTGTTAGATGTAATCTGTTAAGGTTGATCAAAGTAGCAAATATTTTATAATGATTTCTGTTCTGCCGCAGTAAGTTAATTTGATGAAATTATTTACCTACGCTATAAACTTATTACTGCAGATATCGATTGGTTTATTATTCCTCACGGAATTAATATGTTTAATCACCTGTCTTGTGTTGTTGTGTTGTGTTGTCTTGTGTTATGTTTTGTGCTTTTTGTTTTATAGTGTAGTGCCTTCCTGGTGTGGTCTAATAAGACTGTTTGGCAGGCACTTTAATATTTTTGTAAATAAATAAAAAAAATAAAAATAAATATATATATATATATATATATATATATATATATATATATATATATATATATATATGTTGTTCACGAACAATTGCCCAAGTTTAAAGTCTATTCGTCGTTTCGTACTGTTGTGTCACAGTATAGTAACATACCACATTTTTGTTAATATCTACATTTTAATACTGTTTTTAAATGAAATAGCATTTATGACTTAATCACTTTTGGCAGTATACCGACGATATGTCAGCTGATATTGTAGAGGAATCTAAGTGGAAAGCGAACTGCAATTTTACCCCTTTTAAAGACTATATGTAAATTGCACTAATTCGATCTGCCTTGTAGTTTTTGTGTGTCAGAATTGAAAGTTCGCACGCAGCTTTTAACGGAATTCGAGCCCAGAACCTCCCGGAATTTAGACCTGAGTAACAAACAACTGCGTCACGTAACGTCAAAATAATCCATGAAAATAAAATTTATTAAAATAAATAAATAAAATATCTGTGTCCTGGGCTCATAGTGGTTGTACAACACCGCGTCTCGATAGGTTACTGTAGAGTGAAACTCCTGTATAGGTTGTTTCTCGCTGCTCGTTCCTGCTTTTTCGGATCGTCTGCCTTGATTGTTGACCAACTAAGTTTTGTTCTTAATAATCACGTTTCTTATAAAGAAAAAAAATTACATACAGTTTTTTTTAAATATGTACGTAAGCATCACTTTGACGCGAACAACACGTCAATATCGCTACTGGTTAGATAGATATCGTGGGTTGATGGAAAACAAATTTTGTGCTTTTTCACCCTTTTGGGTGTCGAATTTCGAAATATTTTAAATTTTAATCTTATACATTTGTATAATCATCCAACTGAAGTGTAAATCACATCGCTAGCCCGTTTAGTCGAATCAAAATCGATCATTCACTAAAAAAAACACATATCACCCCTGCACAGTATTGAGAAATCGAATTTCGAAAAATCTGGAAACTGTTTTGCGATAATTTCTATAATCATCATCCTGAAGCAAAAATTAATTGTGTATCTCGACGGGTTCGATAGATATCGAGGATTTATCTAAAACACGTTCAAGGTCTTGTCACCTCTTAAGAGAGTAAAGTTCGAAAAACCCTTGAATCACGTTTTAGAATAGTTTTTTGGTATCTCGTGGACGCAAAAAAAAAAACACAACATTAGTCCGCTGGGTTCAAGATATATCGACGATTAATTGAAAACGCTTTTCACCACTTTTCGCCCCTTTTCACGTCCTTAGGTGGCGAATTTTTAAAATTCCTGAAATTGTTTTTTAGGTATTTGAGTAAGCATCATTCCTAAAAAAAAAAAAAAATCACGTCGCTATATAAAAAACTATGGAATCGATATATATCGAATGTGAGTCGAAAACTCATATTGCCCCTTTTTTAACCAGTTTAGGATCGAATTCAGAAAATATATTTTAAATGGTACTTGGGATATCTACAAAAGCACCAATTTAAAGCAAAGAGTACTTCGATATCTCGATTGATTCGATAGATATGGAAGGATAATCGAAAACACATTTCACGTATTTTCACCTCTTTAAACAAAGAATTTCGAAACTTCTGTCAGTTCTGTCATAGATATTTGTAAAAGTAACCAATTGAAGTTAAAATCACGACGAAAGCCAATTGTGTTTCAAAAATATAGACGATTCATTAAAAACACATTTCGCCCCTTTTTACTGCCTGGGGGTCGAATATCAAAAAAACCTAAAACTGCTTTTTGGGTATTTACGTAAGCAATATTTTAAAGTGAATATCAACTCTCTATCCCGAAGGGTTCGATAGATATCGATAGTTGATTGGAAACACATTTAAGGTCTTTTCAGCCCCTTAAAAGTTGAACTTCAAAAAAAACTTAAATTGGCTAATATGCATTTTTACGAGTGTCCTATTAAAGTAAAAATCACGATGATTGGCCGTCGGGTTCGAGCTCTATCGACGTTTCTTCGGAAAAACATTTCACCCCTTTTCACCCCCTTAGAGGTCGAATTTCGAAAAATCCCTTTTTAGTGCTCGCCTACGACATGAAGGGAACCCCCACAAAAAATTTAACGATTCTAGGTCTAGTTATTTTGGGCTGCAGTTTGATATATCAGTCAGTCAATCAGTCAGCTTTCATTTTTATACGTAGAGATATTTGGCATGAGCAAAAAAAACAGTTATATTTTTACATGTTTGTACAAGTTAAATGTTCAAGGGTACTCGGTCCAGATAGACATTTCCATGATTTTATGTCGATATTGGTCATGAATTGAGTCCGAAAGTCTATTACCATGTTAGATAAAGTCAGCTTTTCTTTCTGATGTAACTGACAGTTACTATCACGCAGGCCATTTTAATTCGCGAAATATTCCTTTCCACAGTTATTCATCTTAGCAAGGTGACTTCACTTTAATGGAGTTCGGTCATGCTATAATTATATTTTTTAAATGTGGACCTTTTTCTTTAATTTAAGTTTCTTATGAAACATCTCAGGAAGTATTTTTTTTTCCGAATTGCATTAAACTTGGTACAAATATAATTCGTTGTAAGTTAACTTGACTTGTATATGCTGTATTTTGTATTTTCCGTGTTCATGATTTCAAAAGAACAAGTATTATAGAACTTTTTCGAAAACACGACATATCTGAATAACCATTTATCAGAATATGTTTACGCACAGACGGGCTTCGGAAATTTCCTTATCACCCAATGGATCTAAATGCACCATTAACTAACCATAATTTCACCTGACTCGGTACGTAAGTACCTAATGCAAAGACTTAAGTGTTATGTATTTTGTTCATGCCGTATACAGTTCTTAAAAATTGTTGCCTTTTAGCTGCATTTAATTACATGAAACATCTGAGGACCATTTTCCAAAGATTTTTTTTCCTTCAGACCCGGTACTAATTTAGTTCTTCTAAGTACGATAACGTTAATTTTAAACTGTTTGTTCATGTTGCGTTTAGTTACACATATTTCCCAAATTCGAAGATTTTACGACATGAATACATAACTGTCCTTAAATGTATGTGAATTATTACAGGACGAATAGGAAGAAAATTTAATATTGTAACACTTTGTTATCCAACTTTGATTTCATTAATCTTAATTGGGTTATGCCCAGAATTTAAAAAAAATATATGACGGCCTATTAGTTATGCAGGGTTTTTTTCTTAATTATTTTGTGTGCGAAAAAATTAATTTACATTAAGTTTTTAATCCGAGGATACGTAGAGAGCATAGGCCTATCTCCTCAAAACCTTTCGAATCGGTTTGATTCTTATTTAAGATCTTCCCTACTTTATTTACGAGTTAAAACACTTTATTTTCTGCTTTATTGACCGAGCATTTTCCGGTTTATAGAAAACAGCTTAGTTAAAAATAATTTAGATTAAACGTTGTATTTTATTCCTAACGAACCTAAATAAACCAGAAATTATCATAATACTTTACATTTACAGCCATAAGTTAATAATTTGAGATACTATGTGTTTTGTGGCAAGTTTATCAATACAATATTTTTGTGGCTCAGTAACTTTTTAGCATAGAAACGGTCATAAGTTGGCTAACATTTTTTTTATTATTTATTGTACCAGAAGACTTGTGGGTTTTTACTGCTAGTAGCCAATTAATTGTTTCTATTTCAAAAGTATTATATTAATCGATTATAATTTTCACTTAGTACTTTACCCGAGTTTTGCTGGCTAAGCTAATCATAAATAAACTGGCTTCATAGACTGATTTCAAGAATCGCGTCAAGTCTGAAATAAAATAGTCATCCAGTGGTTATTAATAAATAAACGAAAATACGTACAAAAAGTCTGAGATAAAATAGTCATCCAGTAGTTATTAATAAATAAACGAAAATACGTACAAAAAGTTTGTACCTTAAGGTAAGATTGCAGTACAAATATATACATGCATAAATGAATTAGAAAGTCAAAAGACACGCACTGAAAGAAAAGTATTGTTGTAGGCACCATAACTGTGTTAAAATAGAGACAACTGTCCACAGTCCAGTTTGTTTGTCGGTACTATCTGCGTTGTTCCTACAACAATACGTTCTGTAGAAGTAACAATACATTCTGTAAAAGAAAGCTGCTCTTTACTCCTTCTACAGATCAGATTGTTATCGGAACAATCAATATAGTAACGGCAACCTAACTGAACTGTTGTCCCTATTTTGACAGAAGCATGGTACTTACAACAATACTATTCTTTTAGTGCAATGCTATAGATTCTTAAAAATATATGACTTATTATGTAGGTCAATCTAAAATATGTCAATAATAACCACAACTAAATTGTTCAAAGATATGTAGAGCCAGTGATTTTTAGTAAAGAGAATTCTGCAACAGCTTTTTTCAATGCCTTACGTGCACACCTGCAACTGTGGTTCGTGGTTATTGGTAAGATATAATAGGGCAGAGGCGTGGCACATTTGACTGCACCAACCAGAAAAATGTTACCACGACACCACACGTCCGTGATTTGCAGGTAGGACCCCCGAGACGCCGAAAGTTAAAAACTTCCAATCACAGAACATGAAGTAGAGAAATATGTGTTCACATAAAGCATTGAAACTAATTGTTGCAGAATTATTTTCACCAAAAATCACTGGCTCTAGGGATGTGGCTAACACTTATACGCAGGAAAAATAAGTAATAACTACCCGATGTATGTCTGATGTGGATACAACGAGGCTGATGCTCATCGGAGTCAGTTTTCATTCAAAGCGAAACGCGTAAGTAGCATATAAAATCAAAGTAACATAAACATAGAAAAGCAGATGCGTGTAACGAACAATAACGAGCCACGTTACACAATTTAAAATCAAGCCATAACCACACGCCCGCGCATCGGTCGGAACCACACACGTATTACTCTCACGAAACTAATCCCACATTTACTCGTTCAGCTGGGGAGAAAAAAAGTGCTAGCTACGACCTCCGAGCACACGTCCCGGGTGCTTGTAAGCTGCAATTTTCCCCGGCGCCGGTGGAATTAGGGCCAACGGAGATTGTGGCACGCTAACAGCAGAGAGATTGTGTTAGGGTTTAAAACCCGAGAGCTTCTTACGCAGGAAGTCATTCTCCGCATGCGAAAATTACCGCCAGCATGTGAGGCGAATGAATTCAAGAAGATGTAGTAATAACTGTCGCAATGAACATTTACTAGTCATTACCGTACATTGCAGTTTACGATTTTTAACATCGCCCAGTAACTTTCCTCTGCTAATTACCCAACACCGTGTTACCTTCACCAGTTCAAATAAATTCATGCAGGTGAGAAGAGAGTTGAGAGGGTTTCACAACGAGGTCTTAAGAAATAATGAGAATGAAGTGAGGTGAAAGTACAACACAACATTAATTACCGAGCTAGGATTCGAACCATGACCTCTCGCACCGTAGACCGGCGCCTAACCAAACTGTTCATGAAGTCATGAAAATATCATGAATGTTTTCAAGGACAAATAAAACGTGACCAGCATAACTAATATGTAGAGGCAATGTTTTTTTGTGAAAATAATTATGTGACATTTTGTTTCAATGCCTCGCGTTCACATCTGCAGCTCTGGTGCGTAGTTATTGTCAGCGTGCATTAGTGTAGAGGCGTCACTCATTTGACTGTGCCAATGAGAATAACGTCACTGCAATTTGTGGGTAGATTCCACATATCGATGGTGCAGATGCAAAACCTCGTATGTCAATTTTTGGCAGTATTTACATTTTTACACATTGTTCCTCGGCAATAACAAGAATGTCCAATAAATTAGTTTTTTTCCCAAAGCACATTTTATTGTATTGATGCAAACTAAAGGACTGTAAAATTCCTTCCACGCCAGTAAGATTTCATCTCCAGTTTATCCGCCCATCTGAGCTATTTCCAATTGTGACATACGAGGTTTTGCATCTTCACCATCGATATGTTGAGAGTTAAAAACAGTCAATCACTGACCATGAAGGACAGCTACAGAGGTGCACACGAGGCACTGAATCAAAATGTTGCATAATTATTTTCACCAAAGCTCATTGCTTTTATGCAAATTAACCCTGAATGTTAGAATCGTTTGCGTACATCCACAGAAATATTTAATAATAAAACTAATAAACGTAATATACAAAAAATAAGTCAGCTTACGAAGCGGTATAACGCAACCAGTGTGATTAAAATAAGGAAAAGAATTTTTTTTTAGATGTATTTTTATCAAAAAGATAAAAAATCGCTGCAGCTTTCAATATTTTTTCAAAGGGCGAACGAAATACATAAAAGACCTCTCAACTAACTACATAGAATATACGTGCCGAAATTAATGAACTTCGGAAAATATTTCCCCAAATATGAGATATTACGCAAAAATGTGACATGGTCAGGAAAACCACAGTTCTTGCAACATGTTAATCCAGAATAAAATATTAATGTTCGGAGAAACGTCAATAAAACTTAGATTTTACTCCGCAGTTATAGTAAGGAATAAATTGATTATTTACATACACTTTTCATTTTAATTATTGTTAAAGCCATAATTTTCTGTACTCTAAGGGCCGTATCTATAAACGGCTTTCAAATGACAATCAACTGCTATCCCCATAGAGAAAGCATTGGTGAGCATTTGGTTGTCATTCGAAAGAGGTCTATAGTTTCGGCCCTAAATTTCTTACTAATATGTAACCTATCCTCTCAAGTAAAAATTAACATGGGTTTCATAATGTAGGAGGAGTGACAGCGAAAAAAAGTTGTAACAATATATAACAAGAACTATCCTGAATGTGATATTTCTGTAAAGAGAATTACACTCAGGTCCCGTGTTCAGCTAGATCCTTCAGTTGCGGTGAAAACTTGACACTTGTAAACGGCTCACAGTTACGTCGAAAAAAAAATTATATGTTGTATTGCATGGTAGTCAGCCGTATTCCTCCGAGATGAACATTCTTCCAGTTGTAGATGTCGTTACAGGTTTCGTTGGTTTTCGGAAATCTGTTAACATTTGCAGCGGGCCAATGGACCGTAATCCGAGGAGCGGTTATGGAGACTGAGACAGATAGATAAGGCGTACGATTCGGGGCAAGGGAGGCCGGCAAAGTTAGTTGCCTCTGAAGGATTTTGTAGCTGGAAGGGAGGAAGGTTTCCGCTGAAGTTGTCCCAGAACCGCGTTCTCCCCTCGCTCCGCGGGAAACCCTTCTGTTAACTCCTGTTTATGACACCCTGGAATATTGCGAGCGGCTCGCTGGCCCTCAGGGCCACTACCCCTCTCCTTCCTCCGACAAATGTCTCTCTCTTTCCCTCGATAGGGAATTATTGACCAGTAATCTCACCACTCACAGGGATATATGGCCAGGAGGGCACCCCATGTCGCTCGCACGCGTTGGGATAACAAGGAGGCCGGCCATTTAACCAATCCACCTCCCGCCCTCACCAGATTACACTCCCATACCACCCCAGGAACGATTCCATTCTCGGCGCAGATCCGCGCGCATCGTCCCAGAAAGAGCGGTCCTTATCACTGCGTCTATTGCTTGTCGCACTTATCGCCCACACATTTTTGGAAGAGACCTACCGGCAATTTCCCTCAGCTACGAACCAGCATGAGAATAGGCGGGTAGCGAATATACGTAGTAAAGCGACCGGAGAGTTAAATTATTTATTTTAATTTTCCTATACACATTTACTAAATTTTCCAGTTAAGAACATCCAAGTGTATTTATAAAATGTAGTGTATGCTTAAGGACTCTGGTTTCCAATAAAGCAACCAATTTTTTTAAATAGTGGCACAATAATAAAGAATTTAAAGAAACATTCTTGAATATAATTATTTCAAGTAAATATAATTCAAAATGATGTTTATTGACGAACACTGAGAGGAAATAGAATCATTGGAACATTTTACTAGCTCATAATTTTTTTGATTTTGTAAAATGTAAAATTTTTAAGGTGAATTTCAGGTACTTAATATCAACATAACAATTTGCAAGTATCAACATAAAACAGCATTCTATAAAATAAATGTCATAAATAATAATTCTACATAGAAAAACAGTGAAATAGCTGTCCAGGAAAAACTATAAAATCCCGAAAATACTCTTGATGACAAACGAAAGTATCGTCATGATTTACACATGAAAAAATGAGGACGGATTTCACAGAAAATCGAATTAGAATCACAATTGTGCAAACGAGTATCTTTACTACTACACAACCGTGGCAGCCAAAAAATCGGAATGTGCTGTAACAGAACTAGAATTTTCACTCCAGAAATCACGCTAAAATTAAAATATATTATTCAATTTATATTTTTGGCAAATTAACCGCAAATACGGTCGGACCGTCTCAAATAAAAACTTGGGGAAGTATGGCAAAGAGAGAATAGATTTGTAAGAAACAAAATAAAACCAGTCTATACGCTTGCAATTCCTCCCCACACAGATATTCGAGATTTATCAACGCCTAAACCGAGCTTGAAAGCAAATTATCTCTTGACGGCGTTCAAGTGGGGAAAAATACTAATTTTATATTGGTATGAACTAGTGTTATTTTTTCAGACGTTACCAGCGAGAACATTTTCCTGTTATAACAAAAATTATCTCAACCAGTTTTCTCATAACGGCATTTTAAAATTGCAAATGGCATGTTTTTACTTCTTATCCACCGCGAAAACCTATGAAAATAATGGAATGAAATAATTAAGTTTGAAACTACATGGCAATATCTATTACTTGACATATATACAAATAGCCTACTTTACTGTATATTTTTGTATTAAAAAAAATCAGGAATTGCCAAAAATATGTGAAATTTAAAAAAAAAAATCCTTTTTGCCAAGTTAAAGAGCAAACATTTCCTTAGAGGGATGCATTCATTTAGTGCAATCTCTTGGACCGAAAATAAAAATAAACGAGATTTGACGTCAGAAATTTTCCTCAAAACACGTTACGCAGGAAAAAATTTTGCTCAGAAAGTTGACAAAAACAATTGTCCAGGATTGTTGTTTTTTCCTTCTGTTTTAAATACATGCATTTAGCACTGGTTTATTTACTACCCTCTTATGTAGACACGTCGTCTCCCTGGGGCTAGCCGGCCGTCTGAGCAGCCATGCATCAGAAGTCTAGGATTGGGGATGAAACCACCCTCGTCCGTCATTAATGCGCGCGCATGTGCCACATCTTTCCAGCATCCCAGCTTCCCCCACAATTCCTCCGGCGAAACGCGCCCAGCAGAATGTAAATACACTTTGTCTTAGGTGGGAGAGCGAGGGGGCTTGCAGGGGTTGAAAATT
Source organism: Medauroidea extradentata (assembly GCA_003012365.1). Classification (NCBI taxonomy): domain Eukaryota; kingdom Metazoa; phylum Arthropoda; class Insecta; order Phasmatodea; family Phasmatidae; genus Medauroidea; species Medauroidea extradentata. The sequence continues at coordinate 38,414 of PNEQ01100410.1, read as the reverse complement.
AAAACAAAGCTCTTGTTTTCCGCCACTTTGCAATTAGGCCCCTGGCGGAGAAAGACGGGATGGAGAGACGCTGCCGCCGCCCTACCAACCACCTCTTTATTCCACGTTCGCCGTCTATCCTAGGGGCGCTGTAAATCGCATCCGTGACGCGGGCGGCAAAGAGATGATGATGATCATAATAACGTGAAGAATATTCTGTTCTAACACCCCGCGAGAGCGCCCGGCAGATTCCAGCCTTAATTCCGCCCACTTCCCCTCCTCCCCACGGAGGAATGAGTTACGGCGTGCGTGCGCACTGAATACGGAACGAAGCTTCCTTTCGTTCCTGGTTAAATCTATTTTAACCACTTCTTCATCCTACCTGTTTTTTATCCCCCGCGAGGCTGGGTCCAGGAAGCCGCTCCTAGATCGCGCGCGCGAACCGTGAATCCCTACCTACTCTCGAAGATAACGTGCCAACCTGGCGTGCGAACGTAAAATAATACACCGACTTTGAACTGTTAAATTAGCAGCTTTTAAAACGGCATTCTATCCCACCAGCAAAAATCAACATCGTAAGGATACACAGGCCACAATTCATAAGTTGATTGATAAAATATTTACGATTCTGAGTGATTCAAACATATTTCTGCTTCGTCAATTGGTACGTTAATATTATGAAAAAATAACATTCGAATTTCATCACCATAGGTATCAATCATTGCTGTATTATAAAGGATTGGTTTAAATCTCACTAAAGCTCTGCAAAAAAAAAAAAAAAAAAAACAATGTGTTACAACTAGGTAATATGTATTCAATAAGTTGTTAGTTGCTAGTTAGGGTGAGTAAGCTTACATATATTTATGATTTAAGCTATATTTAATTTAAAATTTAAACTGCTTGCGTGATATGAGCTTCACTACGCTACAGCATTAGTTCAAAAATTTGAAAGACGTTATGTATGGAAAGTGTGCCAAAATTATATTATTGAGATTTGGACGAGTTGTACAGCGTTTAGGAACATATAACCATCATGTAGGCTAAATTACATGTATTTAGAAAACGTATAAATGAACATAAGCCTATTTTAATTAATAGAAGTACAGGCTGTAATGCTGTAAGTTAAGTTGCAAGGCTGCTAGCAAAGTAATTGTGATTTGTAAGCTAAGCATTTTCACTGTTAAAATTTTCACGATTTTAAGCTGTTTATTATTAAAGCATGTATACTAGTAATTTGTTGCTTGACAATTCTTTTTTTTTTCATGGAATGTTAGAAATAATTTACTGAAATGAAAAAATCTTAATAGTTTTCGAAAGTCAAGACTTGAATATCAAAATGTCTGAACTATGAACATAGGTTAAATGACAGATTGTAGACAGTTAACCACGTATTTTTGTAACAGGTAGTACCAAAAAAAATTAATAAATAACTTTAAAACCAGTAAATATTATGGTTTGCAATTTGTTTACTTCGTGACCCAATTGAAAAGAAATTGATATCAAATTAACGTTTTATTTTAGCCTCTTTGTATACAATAGTTCAACTGTACGCCTACGGTCCAACATTTGATCATAAATCAATTAACAGCGGTTCCGAGTATATTATCCAGATTTTAATTCTCCTGTCATAAACAAATTTGTCCCTGAACCTAACTATTTCAGAGTTTTATTGATGTAAATTTATTGAAATATGGTCCAACTGAAATGTAAATGGCGGTAGAAACATTTAGAACGATGTGTATAAAAATATGACATAACAATATAGTAATAAAGTTAATTGTCATAGAAACAACATTAACATACGAATTGTTTAAAACACAATATATTTTTCACAAAATAGAAGGTATGGTACGCCGTACTCACCTCATTAATTAAAATTAGCAGCTTGCATCATGTTATACCATGCATGTTCACCACTAGTTTAAGTGTAAAGTGAGAGAACCCGTGAATTTTGCGGGTTTCTAGTGATAGCAAATTCTTCACATTTTCTTCTCGCTATATGTGAGCCCCTGTGAAAGTTGCACGCTAGACTCGGGCCTAGTGGTAAATCCAGCCCTGGTTCAGGGCCTCAATTGCAAAAGGAAGGTCTAATCAAACCTGGTTCGCCTGGTCAGTTTAACGGCTCAGCCTTGAGGCACTCTCAAACTCCAACACCTCCCTTTTTTTAGCTCGTGGTATGCCGGAGTACCCATTAGACTGAGGCGGGGTACGTGCTGACGTGGCTGCATATAAGGGCGAGTCAGATTTATTAACTAATAGAAATATGACATTATGAGAGTATGGAGCGATTGCGTAATTCATGAGCGAGGAAATTGTGATGAGACAATACTTACCTGCCATATGAATGTCGAGCACTATTACATTGAGAATATTAAATTTACTCTCCTGCGTTTATTTCATTATAAATTTGCGTTCTTACAACATTTTGATAGTGGTTTTTTATTTACTTCGAAATTAGCTCCTCGTATTCTCTACAAGATTAAATGTGGTGTTATGATTTTATTTATCATTCATTTCTTTGATTTAAGATTTTGCAAGCTTTACAACTACTGCTGTTAGTGATTAACCAAATGTGACGTCAGTTACTTGTTTTCCTGTCGCTGTTCATCGCAACGAAACAAAACATCGTATTAATGAACTTTAAAATTTCACCTCGCAGCTCGGGAACTCGATAACTTCGTTCCCTTCCGTGTCTGGAGAGTCATCACTAATGAAGACTTCCTGTGAAGCAGCGAACAACTCCACTCATCTTCAAGAAATATCATGTAATGAAACCACTTACTGAGAAGATGAGCACGAGATGAGCTCGTTGGGCGCCATCTTCGCGTTCCGTACACAAATTACTTCCATGGTGACAACTTTAAACCTTGAATTTTCATTCTTTATTTACTCCAGCATTGTTAAAGTAACAAAAAAATTAAAATATTCAGCACCGCTTCTACACAAATTGTGTAGTGGCTGACGGGACTTTGCGAAATTATTCTTCGAAAACATCCTGCTGACGTGAAAAACGTGAAACAATTATTCCTCTCTTTTATTTGTATAAAAAATTATTGACTCAAGCTCACAAGAATCAATTAGGCCTATACATAAGATAACATTAAGAGGCCGCTCCAATGTTTCAGGCGTATGTATGCAACCGGCATTAACCCAATGTATATCATGACTAATTTTACAATCGCTATAGCAACAAAAGTATTACATATATCAATACTATTTTCGCGCTTTATCAAAGATTAAAATTGATCTTATTTTTGCTGCGCTCTGCAAAATAAAGTATAACAAACGGTTACATTATCAACGTGATGCAAAGGAAAGTTTTATAAAATTTGTAGTCAACCGACTTCGGTGAACGCAGCGAAAATAGGTACGACCATGTTTCTTAAAAACCGCGAAAATAATATTGATAAGCGTAATGCTCTTATTGCAATAGCGAAAATAAAATTAGCCATAATTCATATGGAGTTAATGCGGGCTGCATACATGCGCCTGAAACATTGGAACGGCCTCTTAGGAACATTTTAAATTTAAATTTGTGGGAGTTTGAAGGTCAGTATATACTTTGAAGTACGAACGTTCTGTAAAACAGTTTTACTTGCCAATTTTGAGCGCAACATGTTGCAGGAGTGATATGTTTCTAGTGAACTGTTTCTGTCTCCGTAATTTGTGAAAGTTGCACTATGGTGCATTTCGTTATTCTAAACAATTGCGTGTCTACAGGGGATATTTGTTGAAAAATGATTAAATGCCATACTGCATTTTTCTTCTAAACTGACACCCAAACTTCTACGGAAATTAACTAAAGTTTTCGGCGTAAATTTATGTACCAGTCTCTCTTAACCACCATTGTTAGAACTGAAATGCGAGGAAATACGGCGAACGGTTGTGTTTATCAGCAATGCAGGATAACATGAAATGCAATGGAAAGGTTTACGATATTTGCGAACAAAATGTTCACTCGCGGACTAAATACAACTAATTATCATAAAATAGTAGGCTTTGTTTTGCGGAGTTGATATTTGAGTTACAGAGACAGTTATGACGAGCCATTTTGTTCTTTACGTATAACTTTATTAAATATTTCTTAATGTTTGCGTACGCGAAATAACAAAATAAATTAAACTAGCATACATTAATACGTTACATTACAAAATTTTACATTTTGTAGAAGCCTAGAGTTTTGAATTCTATATTTATAAACGATTATCAAATATTTGGACCATACATTAAAATACAATCCTTCAAAATGTTGTGACAGTATTCTTAAGAAAACGTCGTAGTTATTGTAGGTCACTAAAACTTGTTTCCCGACTTGTTCGTTTTGTTGTATAAAATAAGTAAGTAATTTTAAATTGCAAAACGATTAAATGTCTATTTATATTACGTACGTGAAGCTCAGCGTTGAAATATATTTGACAACAAATTTTAACTAATCTCGTCGAAGTAATTTACGAAGTTCGTAGTATTTAGTTTTTGATAATATGTTACAACTATTCGTACCTTGTGGACTTTTCCATGTCGACGTCCAGGTCATTATAGACCAAGCCAAGGGCTTAGGCAAACATGAACAAGCAGTGAATCGACCATGGCATGTAGTAAGAAACAATCTCAGAGTTATTCTTGAGTGATTCAGGAAAACCAAAGAACATCGAAATCAGAATGTCTATAACGGGAATCAAACCCGTGTTTTTCTTCGAGACTGCAAGCCCCATGTGTTTTCAACACGCTACATTGTTAGATGTTCAGCTGTATGTTCTTGTTTTATATCACTTGGGCAGGAGATCAGGATACTGATAAGAGACTGAGTGTAAATTGTAACCAGCATGTCCATGAAGAGAATATGGAACATACTGCTAAGTATAAGATACCAAATTTCATTTTCCCAGTTTATGCTTGTCATGTTAGTTCGTTTCGGAGCTGTTGTGTGCATCTTTATATTTTCATTTGCATATGTTAATGCAACTCGTAAGGGTTGTGAATGCAAAATCTGAGTTGTGTATTAAGCACTTGAATGTGTGAGCTCCAGAGGTGCTTAAATATTACAATTGTGATTATAAAAAGTAACAATTTAATTCAAACTATATGGATAACAGTTCTTGTTATTGACCATTGATGTCTTATAGTTAATTATAACTAGCCTCTATTTAAATTCAGTCGGCATAACTTTAAGCACGTGTCTTATTTGAGAACAGTTATGGACCTTATTCGGAACAGGAGATCGCTAATTAGTCCTTCAAATACGTTTACAAAATACGTTGTTACGTAAAATATCTTGCTCTGGGTAATTCAGAATATAACTTTCCAAAAATGCCTCTTGAAGAAGTGTTGTTGCTTAAACTTCGTATTTTCTAACTCTTTCTCTCTCATTTTCTCTCTCTCTCTCTATCCCTCCCTCCGTTATAGTACAAGCATTGAGTAAAGATCTTTACTCAATTGTACAACGTATAATACTGTGAAATATGGCTTACTTACCTTGTATTTCTGTATTGCATAAAATTACATTCGCACAAGTGCAATCAGAAAGCGTTGAGTGAGAAGTGGTGAGGATGAAATCTGTCTTAACAGGGTGCCAAAAATAGTTACACTAATTTAAAAATAAACTGAAATTTTCATGATCGATTTTTAAAATTTTAGAAAATTAGCAAATTTTTACGTTAAAACTAGTGTTTTTTTTTTTAAAGAAACAAAGGAAATTATATGCGGTTTTTTTACATATCTTCGCATCGCCCGTGACACCGTTCTCCACTGTGAAATACAATTTATCTTGTAAGTCAGTCGGTTTACCTTTCTAGTATAAAATCGTTACATACAAATTTGGGCTTTGACATGCCATTATTCAAAAAAGTATGAAAGTTATAAGTTTTTTTATTTCCTACCTTAGCAGGTAATTTTTCTAAAAGCCCTCTCAGCATAACGTATATGAAATATTGGAGTACTTTTTTCCTCCTCTCAGTGGGTTGTTGGACCTGTGCCCAGTAGGTTGGCGCCTAGAGCTGAGGTCGTAGGGTCGAAACGACCCCTACTAGTGCTACCAACGGCCACGTGCTGCCGCCCTAAGCACTCTGAAGGCGACCACTGCATGGACTGGAGCAAGTCTTCAAGACAGCTAGTTATATTACTGTAATATTTCTTACAAGCTTTATGTACCTTAACAATAGTTTAAGGTTTCTGCCTATCAAGTCTGTAGCTATGAAGATGCACTGGGAATTCAATGTTAATAACATTACTTCGCCACTGCTGAATTTAAAAATAAAAATGAGAACTATTAAGCAAAACGTATTGTAAACGAAATTTCTAGACGAGTAAATTTTTCCTCAAGAGAGTCTTTATCAATTGATCTATATTTAACTTATAATACATAAAAATTAATCTTAACATTTCTATTTCACATAAAAAATTCATTGTTATGCATTTTTTTACTATTTTCTGTCGTATTATTTACTAAGAAATTTTCATTATAGTACTCCTTTTGAAAAGATTAATTTATTAATTATTTACTATTTTCTGTCCTAGTATTTATTAAGACATTTACCTTATGTTATTATTTTAGAACAAAAAAATTTCTAAATCCGCTTTAGTAAGGTATTTTTAAATATAAATACTGTGATTACCCATTATATCTCTCGGCTGGAAACCTGGTGCCAAAGCTCTTGAACTATCACACTCATAACATAACAATTTTTTCTTGATAGAAACGTATCATAATTCGAACATAGAAGCAAGGGAGGAATTAAATATATTCTAAGGTACATAACTGGCAAACAACGATTTATTTGTAACTAAAATTTTACTTACTGTTCAGAATCGCTTATTTGTATTTGAGAAAAAAAAAAGTTTCTCTATGTGGTATGTTAATACGACGAAGCGAAAATACCATCTTTATAGTTAGGTATATAATATATTCATAATATCTTGGCTTAACAATAGTACATATACTACAAATAATCTGAACAATTTTTACAAAATTATCAAAATTATTGTAGTTAAATTTTTTCATAAATTAAAACCAACATCTTTGTTATGCCTGTAACCATTAATTCCGTATTAGGAATAAGTTTAGGTTATTATTTGTTTTAATGTGTAACTTAGCAAAACATCTAACAACTTAAAATGTAAAATCTATAATTTAAAAGATCCAGTTTGTGGAAACATGTATGTTCCATGTTGATACGAAATAATTAACTCATTTACGTAAAGTTCCCCTAGTTATGCATACTTTAAATCAACCGCTGATTCCAATAGATTTTGTAGTAAAACGTAATATTTTATCTGGTTGCGTTAGAAATTGGTCATCTGCTAATTGCACATGATGTGTAATGATTAGCATGACAGTATTTTTATTTACAATAAGACGCCAGATGCGACGCATTATTCTTGTGCACGGTGATGATAACATTACGAGAGGCAAACACATACCTCCTCGACAGTAAAAAAAAAAAAAAAAAGAATGGCTCACTTAAACATGTGCTTTCATCATTAGAGCTTGTAATTATTTCCAGGCACACTGTGCAACAAATGTATTTAAACGTTCTCATTGCGAAAGAAAACGCTCTGCCAGAAGGGTTCTATAGTAAAAAAAAGTAATAACTATGATGGAGGTAGTAAAGTGTGACTCTGCTCTGTATGTACTGTTCACTTGACTTCGTAAGTACATCGTTCATATATATTCCACTTTAGTACTATAAACGTCTCTTTTCAGCTGTATAAACATTCAAACGCTGTATTTGGGATTGGCTTTTATAGCTCTCCAATAAAACATTATTGGGCTTATAAAGTCGCTCTTAGTTTGTCGGGAGCTTCGCGATATGTTCCCTTTAACTTTTACTTCGTTTTTACAGTGTTTTAAAATACGCCAACCTTAACATGGAATTTGAAGTAAACAATTTGCTGACTTTCTGATAATTTTAAAAATATAACACATATTCCACGCGGTTTTATATACCTTGGCGTATGCCATGCCATGGTTTTTCAGATTGAATTACTTCATTTCAGCAAGTATGTTGGGTTTTTCTTTTTAGTATAAAACCGTTTTAATGTAATTTTGGACTTTGGCATGCCGCTATACAGAAATTATGAAAACTAAACAATTTGTAATAGGATAAATAAATAGTTGCAATGTAGTTATATTGAACAAACAATATTTCGTAGAAATACCTTATAAAAATAATAAAAAAAATTACAATTTCCTATGTCCTCTTATTAAGGGAGTAGTGGAGTAAGCTTGTCGTCAGCGTTTACCATCAAGGTTTTCAGTTCTTTTGAATGTTGCAAGATGCGCATATGAGACAACGACTGGCTGCAAATGTGGTGGAAATGGAAGCTCCCCGAAAAATCACGTCTGTAAACGGCTACGGCCACCATGTACCTGGCTTGAAAAAAAAAACTGAAGTCGAACACAGATCATTGCTGTTTAAGTGGGTTAAGGCGGATTCACCTGATGCGCCATGTAGTAAATCAGGCAAGCGAAAATTACGATATCATTATTAAACCTCGACGTTATGTGATACAAGCTCTTAGACTAACGCATTTAAAAAGTGGTAAAGACGCTGCTTTTTTGAAACGGGTTTGCTTTAATTTCAGAACATTTCAAATCTTATAACTCTAAGAGTGATATTCAGTATTTAGCAGGTTTTTAAATATAAGTAAACAATGTGGTTTAATTTTCGTGAATGGTATCTTTATTTATTTATTAATTTACCCACGTACTATTCAGCTCTGGGTCCGTTTATAACAAATACGTGCTTAATGACACCAACATTAGAAAATTAATTAAAAAGACATACAACATGTTAACAAATAATAATATAAATAATGTCGACGTACATCTAAATTTAAAAGAATATCTAATAACTAATAAAAACTCTTGTAACTTATCCTAAGACAAGCCTAGTAACGTTATTTATACTTCGCCTAGGAACAAATAATCCTATAAATGTAAGATATAAATTGTTAACTAAAAATATCGTAATGTAACCTAGGCAAGAAAACAACAACAAATGTGAAGCAAGCAACTTAAGGAGCCAAAACATTTTTGAGTAAAACAGAGTGAATCGAGAGAAACTTTGTCCTAATGGAATTTACCTCTTTTAAAAGGTTATATGTTGTAATTTTTACTCGATTATTAATACAAGGATTACATTTTATCCGTTCTTGAGATGTTAACATACTTCTTCATTCTTAAACTGTCAGTTTTCTCAGCCATCATGTGGATTTTAAAATATATATTTGAGATTCAGCACGACAATATTATGTTTAAAATATAGGCTGCATTTATGTTCTCGTTATCTCCTGCGTCTTGATATTACGCTTTTTTGCCTTTATTGTGAAAATACTTTTGATAATTCATGCACTTGGAAATCCGCTGTCTTTCTCTGAAATTAATCGAACACACAATCGTAAAAAACAGCAAATTCCGTCAATTTCTGCTTTTGTTATTTGTCTTAAACAACTTTATTACCTTGTGAACTCGAAACCAGCTCTATAAATTGCTCTAAAACACCAATTATATATTCGTTTGGTCCATAATTTAATGCATGGCAACAAACTAAGCATGAAAGTAAATTTAACCTTAATCTTTAAGAATTACGAAATCTTACTCAAAGATACAAAGCCGTATAAAGTTGAAAGAACCTTTATTTTACTTATTGCGTTCAGCTCTCGATCGCAATATACAGTATAAAAGTCTGAAACAACAACTGTAAATACGGAAGCAAAATAATTGGTCATGAATATTTACGCCGTACCCGGCAAATAACTTAATTATAAATGCTCAGAACTGTTGAAAACTGAGAAAACGTTTTCATTTTCACAGGAAAGTTAATAAATAAAACTTCGCAGCGCCGTGACAATTAGTTCCTAGCGTTCTTCAGCCAATTTACATTTATAAACCAATGGCGCTGCGCAGAAAACCATACGCGGAAGTAAAAGAAAGTTATAAAGGAAAATTATATTTCTCCTGTCAGACAGATTTTCCTGCTTCTCCAAACCGTGTGAAGGGTCTTCATCAGAACAATTAAGTTCAGTTAAAATAAATACTAGTCTGGAGTTCATTTATGTTCATGAGCTATGTTTCTAGGATAGTTTTTTTTTCGTGAATGAGTAAATGCACTGTCCAAAGATCTTGTAATGATTACCAAAACTGTTAATTTTAATATAATCTTTGATGTTCGGTGCTATATATACGTAGTTAGTTTTATATATATATATATATATATATATATATATATATAGTGTGTGTGTGTGTCCATAAAGTACCATACAATTACAATTAGCACACCACGCATATCCTGGGATAAATTGAAGACGAAAATGTTATTGGCAAAATGTTCTACGAAACTTTACGTGCACAATGTGGCAACACTGCACGGGTATCCCCTCTTGCGCTGCACAGACATCTTACCACCAACGTTCTGACGATCACATTATGGGCGCAGGTTCACATTCCGTTGCAGTCCAAACGTAACTTTACGTTTACTTGACGTAATATATGTAAAATAAAACTTGGACGAAGAGAACAAGAGCAAATTTCTCCGAGCTATGTTGCCACATTGTGCACGAAACATGTTGCTGTATAATATTTTGCCTCTTAACATTTTCGTCTCCAGTTTAGTCCAGAATTCGCGTGGCGTGCTTATTATATGACTGTTTCAGGACATAATGCATGTATGTAATGATATGTATATATATATAAACATATAGCCTATATATGCGCACACAACACACACCAGTATTCGGAAAATGACAGAACTTAAATGTTCAAGAAGCTATGCAACATTTCACCGAAAATAATACATTGTTATATACGGATGACGCGGGCTGCAGTAGTACTATTTAATCCGGTGTTTCTGCACTGCACAATAGTCATCTTGTAATATGGTTTCGCAAAAACGGTACACCATTGTGTGTTCCATTAAAACGGCAGTTTCTCTTCATTTAACCATAGTGAGTAATACTTTCCTTCGAATAAGAAGACGCATCGATAAAATACCTCGCATTCTTAAAAGCCGGGTTCGCTTCCATGCACCGGACAATTTGATGCCATTTTCCCACGGTTGTTGCGAAATCACTCTAAGCGAGTACTGGAATGGTTCCTTAAGACGGATAGTCCCTGGTCGGTTCTCTTTGTACAATTGACATATGTACCTCTACCAAGGCATGAAGCTGTTCGTGTACACGTAAAACCTGGAATAAAATAATAAATTAAATTACTACGTATTATTCAAAAGTTATCTCCGCTGACGATTCACTTTCGTAAAAATGCTTGAACACAACTCCCACTTAGGTTTTTTTACAGGTCAATGAAGTCTACTTTGTTTCCGAATAATAAAGTAAATATTGCATGTCTCTACTAATTAAACTAATGCCCGCGTGCCAACTCTTGATTACCTCACAGGTATGAGTGTTTCTTACGCACAGGAACAGGAGTTACAACGACGTCAGTAGCATGTTAGGGCACATAATTACCCTCAGTAATGTCTTTAGTTAGGGCACGGCGGTACTATGCTGCAACAGCGTCCAATGGCGTATAAGAGGAATCATCCACAATCTGTTAGGAACCATATCTGGCACGCAGAGGCTTGAATACAAAACTTGCAATACCATAAATCAGACCAGGAATCTCATTACTACAAATATTATTAATATATAATAATGAAAACCTAAACGACCCTGACTATTTATCTTCATAATGATATGCCTACATAGGATATTTTCGAAATCACAACGAACACCGACGATTTCAGGCATATATCGTCAACAAAAAAGGGAAGAGCTTTGTTTGGTGGTTAACTGCGAGGTTTTCAGGAGAATACGTAAGTATACAGCAGAGCTGGAAAGAAGGAAGAAGTGAAGACATGTAAATATATAGCATAAATAGAATGAAGAAGAGAGGTGCGAAACGTAACTATAGAGAAGTTGGAATGAAGGAGGGAGAAGTGAGACGTAAGTATGGAGCAAAGCGAAAATGAAGAAGGGATGGGTGAAACGTAACTGTGGAGCCGAGCTGGAATGAAGGAGGGAGGGTGAAACGCAAGTATGAAGCATAACTGAAATGATGGAGGGGTGAAACGTAAGTATGGAGAATAGCTGGAATGAATAAATGAGGGGGGACATGAGTAACAGCATGGATAGAATAAAGAGGAAAGGAAAAATTAAAATGAAAGAGATGGAATATAGACCCGGAAAAACTTAAGATCACCTACAAAAACAATCGCCGACCAACGTCGTCGTCCGGTACGTTTACATGTAAAAGTCCTTTTTCGTCTCCGCCGGGAATCGCTCGCTGATCGCCATGGTGAGGACAAGCACACTAACCGATACATCTACAAGCGGCCCACTCGTCATGGTAACAGCATAGCAATGTATGTTGTCCTTGTTGCTGTAGTGTGCGGACATACTCCCGCGTACACCTGGCCAGCCCACGCCATCCCTCAGGTATCTCGGCATTTGTTGTTGGAGCAGCCCGCGAATATCGTGTCAACTGTCTCCGGAGGTAAACACTGCCCATCCACCACACACATCGCACAAGGTCCGTGGAGAGTTCCGACCTGATGTTTGCTGGGGCGATGTACCCAGAGCTTGCGTTTAGAAGAGCTCCATACCGGGTGCTGCCTTTCAATGAATACGTCCAGAAGTTATATATGTGTTAACTAGGTTATAAAACATACGAAAACGTACGTACGGTAAATATTGGCGGTTCAAAATAAAGTGAGCACTCACACTCTACTAAAGTTCTATTTTCAGCCATTTCTTGTCTTTCCCTGCGTTACGTCTAACGACGGAAAATGTGTAACCTCTCTGGACACGTCACTTGATGTTAGCGCGTGTATGATAATTTGTGCAGACGGTAGGAACCTATATAGTTTGGTAAAAACATTCATTAACTATATAAAATAAAATAATGTTGAATTCGGTTGATATTGTATCAGTATTGTCGCATTTAAATAGGATAATACACTGAACTATATTGCCTAACTTCACTACCAACCATACAAGCGTATTCTGTGTTTTTAGACAGGGACCATTCCCCGTATCACTGAAAGAAATTGTATGCTATATTTTGGATGCTTGTGTGCTGTGTATGCTTTTAAGGGCATCAGCACCTTATTTAGAGAGCTCTCTAATTACTTTCCTTCTATATATCGCCCACACCTTGATGATGATAGTTAAAATAAGTAATGTATTTTTGTATCTCGCAACCCACTCTGTGTTTATCCTTTGAAGTTAATCCCTGGGAGTACTATTCAGTCGTTACTTTCTCTTTACGCAGTAGGGGTTTCACTTTTAGTGCTAGCATATAACTGAGTACGAAAATAATGTCTGATGCGCTTAAGTGTAAGGTTACCTCAGAACACGTTGCATTACATGATATCCATATCAAAAAAGGAGTGTTCTTAATTCCATTCCTTCTCCAAGTCAACCATTTCACACGTTTTCCAATAGCAAATAAGTCTGAATCAACATCAGGGAGTCCTAATGGTTCTCAGGGTCACGACCACTATGCATTGTACCTTGCAAAGTATCTGGTAGGTTACTGGTCTTGGATGTTTAACTATTCGAATAATAATGGTTAGAGATAATGGTATTTCCCAAAATTGTTTTGTACAAACATTCCCTTGAAAACTCTTTAGTTATATATATATATATATATATATATATATATATATATATATATATATATATATATACATATATATATATATACACACGCACACACACACATGGTCCGGTGATATACTTCTGACGCAATGTATTATAACAGCAGACCAATAACAGGCATCAAATATTACGATATCGTGATTCTTATTGGCTCAGTCAAATAGGAAAACTACTCCAAGTAGAAGCTAGATCCAGTAATCTTCTGAGAAGCTGAACGTGTATCGAAATCCCCTGATTAACCATCATCTCTAACAATGGTATATCGTGAAACGTTTTTGTGCCAACAAACCATTGAAATTTCTGCAGTTTCCTGCAAAATGGGTGATTGGGTGCGGTACATAACGTTGCTGTCTGCAGACCAATAACAAACATCAAATTTTACAGTTGCTAGATGCTTATTGGCTTAGTCAAACAAGGTAACAGCTCTATGTACATGTGAAAGCCAGAAATATTTCGGTAACCTGAACGTATGTTGAAATAGAAAACATTCAAATTTTCCCACGATGAACCATCATCTAACTATTCCAAGTGTCGTACCAGTGGGCAGTGATGGTTCCTTTTGAATAGAATTTTGCAGTAGTTAGCTTATAGTCAGAAAATTCACGGGGACCATGCCTGTAGAAATGTATGGGAGATTTATAAAGCCACCCTTTTGGGTGTCACATCATGGCGACCCCCTGATGATTCCGTAGTCAAGCCCCGGGTCAAAGCAAATAAGAAGTTAATAAATATTATAAGTTACATACATCATTTGCATTAACATCCTAGATGTTTTCTTATTTAAAGGTAAATAAAACCCAATATTTACAACCTTAAAAGGCTTCGGGGCCCTAAGAAAGTTTAAGTGGGGAAAAATCATAATCATAATTTTATATTTTTATAAAATAGGGTTAGTTTTGTAGACATTACTTGCCACCCCTTTTTATTAAAATTTATTTGTAATGATACGACATAAAAACCGCCATGTTATAATTTCGAGCTTCTATGTTTGAATACTACACGTACGCTTGTGGAATAAAGTACGAAGTAAGGCTTCATTTCATTGATTCTTCAAGCAAACATTATTATAGCTACGGTTCTTTATTAGTTAAAGAATGTTAAGATAAAAATTTTTCTTTGGGTATCCTGGTTTCACTACGGTAGCACTAATATCAGTTTACAAAATACGTTAGGTAATATTAAAATTTTTTATTATCAGGATTAAGGAGGATAATTTTTGTGGCTGAGCTTGTTGAAAATATACGATTTCCGCCATGTTGTTCAACGGACTGCTGACAGTTCGGATGTACTCGGTAAACCTCGGGAAGCTCGCTCGGGTGACTGCAGCGACCCGCATGCATCTTAACCCTCTCCCCCGCGAGATGCCGGACATTCTCCGGCGTATTGTGTCGGCCGATCAGCGCGCGGGCCTCTCACATGCACGCCGCGCATTCCAGCGAGGAAGGAAGGACGTGGAGCCAGCGAGATTGTTACGTCCGTGTCGGGTCGACATTCCAGAAGCTGCTGCGCCAGGCACTACTACGCGCGACGCGAGCTCTACGATATATCTCCTCGACGGTCTACGACCTCGAGAGAATACATTCTAGAGAGTACGCCAGATGCCCCAGCAACTCTAATGGGAAGACGTACATCTCTGTAAAACTAATCAGCCTACTTTCCTTTGGCATTCTTTTTCAGCACAGAAATGTTTGCTTGTGGGCACAAGGATGGAGGTACAGGAAAAACCTAATCGTATGCTAGTTTTAGTTATTTTGCTCATCCTTGATTTTTAGGAAAACACATTTAAAATAAATGGCTCTAAAAGCAGTAGGGCAAAAATTTTAGTACAAATGAAATCAAATGTAACATTTAAATTTTCTGCAAACTATTTCCCTTTTGGCAACACTTAGATAATGCGTACATAATTTGTTGTGATTAAACGTGAACTCTGTTGAAAAGTAGTGCTTTCTGAGAAACCTATGTAGTAAAAATTATTTGTACTTTTACTAAAAAAATCTCTTTGAAAAATAATTTCCGAAAGAAATATTTTTCGAAGTTTAGAAATATATTGCAAACTTCACCGGATAATCTTGAAAATTTACATATATATGTGTGTATGTGTGACTACATTTACAAAAAAATTATTGTAGATTTACGAATTCATTCTTACAACTTTTACAATAACTGTTTGAAGTGTTACAATATTTTTGCCCACCAGTAAAAGTACAAAATGTCTTGAAAAGTGTGACAAGCCGTCGAAATTTATTTTGCATTACATCAAACACTCTACTCATAAAAATACATCCCTCTAGTCCCCACATGTGCTTGGGAAATTTAAACCACTTTAATGTTGTTGTAGTGCCTAGATTGATTAATGTTTAGAAATTAGTTTACAAGCATTTACTTAAGTAAGAATACATTTGTTACTGTGTATACGAATTACCGCCCATTTAATGAATAAAATTATATGTAAATTGAAAATTAATATTGAGCCATAAACGAGAGGAATGAAGTGAATTTAAAATGGAGTAGCAGTGGAATGCATTAGATAGGTAAACAGAAATTGGGTGACGGCAACTTGACCGTGCACTGAGCGGGCATATCAGCTGTTTGGTATGTCCCCAGTGATAAGTAGTAGCAGCAGAACTTCGATAGGACTTTCTTAAAACACTTTTTAGCTATTGTGCTAACGATCGTAGCGTATGCATCTCTTTTCATAAATAGTGTATTAAATTTGTAGTGGGTTACTTACCTCGTTAAGCGAAACCGTAAGGAAGTGACTCAATTCATTCGTGTAAGTCGTGGGTTAATTTAGTTAAATTTCAAGCGAAATAATTGTACAGCAAATTGATTTCACATCCATTCAACGAAAACTGAAAACATTGTCAAACAAACGACAGTTGCCGGTGACACTCATATCATCTGCCTGTAGATTTATGTTCTCCGTATTTTATGCGAATATGTTTTATTTACAGTTATTTGAATGGTGAAAAATATTTCTCCATATCAATAATTAGAACATTGTTAACAAGAATAATTGTAGCACAAACTGAAATGAAGGTGGGTAACATATCATTAAAAAAAATTGAACTATTAAATAAATTAAGCCACGAAGCAGTTGAACCAACAAACGCCACTACAATTTAGTTGTGATCGCAATTGTTTAATTTGTTTTTATTCCTTGTATTTCCGTATCTTGAGATAGTGCTTATCAGTTATTTGGGATACGAAAAAAAAATTTTAAGAATAATCACAGTTATTACTTCAAATATCATTAAGAAATTTTGATAAACTACCAGCACAAAATAATTTATATTCCTGAAAGTTTACTTTCCAGTAGCTACCGTGCCTGCAATAGGGACAAAAAGGCTTAATAAATCTGCTTGCTTTCAACGTGGGTACATTTTATACTTAATATTACTAGAAAAAATTATTGTATCGAGTGTACCGTTAAAAAATATAGCGCCGTATCCACCAGTCATGGAACAACATTGTTTAATTATTTTCGTTAAGTATCGAGCATTCTATAAAAAGAAATTACTCAGAGACTTACAGGCAGACAGTCATACGTACATAGACCTACAAACAGACGGACTCAAGATCTCAATAAGCCTATCTTTCCTAAAGGAATGTAGTCTAAAAACTAAACCATACCGAAGAGACTCGAAGTCTCCGTTCTATTGTCTTGCAACAATTGCAGTTAAACCCATTTTGTTAATGCAGCTTAAGAACTCGCTCTTTAGTTTAGCAGTGGTTTCGAAAATCTTATTTTAACACACGTTGATACATATATCAAAAATTCATTCTGGCAGTTTTAACACTTATATATCATGGCTTATATCTGAATTTTCCTGTTGCAATACACTAAACATATTTTTAGATTTTTGCCCCTGAAATAGCACATATTTTGTTGTCAAAAAAACCAAAATGGAGTAATTTTTTTTGCAGGCAAACGGCCATTATTTAAAAAAACGCTCTAGCAAAATTGTGTATAGTATGACTGTACAAAGTCTCAAATTTTTTCAAAGCATTTGGTTAACTAATATTCAAGTTATTTTCAATTGTTTGAAACAAATGAAAGATCATGGCTTGTATTTAAGTATATAACTTACTTACGTATCGTCGTTGTCGGTGGAAAATCACGTTTTTCATGACACAAAATACGTGTTCACGTAACATTGTTAGTGCTTAGGGAATTCACTGTCACGGAACAAAATACGCATTATTAATCTGTGTTAGTCTATTAGCAAGTACAAATCACATATACATTATATTACTAAGAAGAGTCTATTTTTACAATCAATGATACACATAGGAGATTTTGAATCTCTGAAATAGTGAATACGAGAATTTATATCAATTTACTTTTAAATGCCTGTAAAATTAATGTTAACTTAAATAATAACTAGCAAATAAATAATATTTGAGAAGTTTAGCCAAACATAAATAAAGATATACTGAAAATATTAATAAAAAAACTTAAATATTTTAAATATTTTCCTATGTTAATAAAGAAAAGAAAATTAACTTCATAAATTATTCATCCCTGCACTTTAACGTTTCTTTGTAATGTGTCTGGTTTAGTTGGCAGTTTGTTGTTAAATGTATGATGGTATCAATCTATAAAGTGTATCAGTTCCTATATATGTGATTGAACTGTGGCAGGCCAATGTGCAATGGTGCACTGTTAGCTGTTTGGTTCTGTCGACATACCGTTTTCTTCCCAGTGTCAGTGGCTGCTACTATGCTTTAAGTTGTAATTTGTATTTAACTGTGCTGTCAGCCAAATACTACAACGAATGATCCCCATTTTTCCCCTGGTCGCAGGGATGGAAGGTTTGACTCCAAAACGTCAAAATTCCTGAAGAATGTTGAAGTCTACATTTTTGACATTATAAGATTTTTGGCCTTCCCTGTCACTAGGGCCACATAATCCATAGGAGTAGACTGGTGGAGACATATAGTGCTCTGAAGTTGTATGAACGCATTCGCACTTCGTGTTTTGACATTTCCCGAGGAATAACTTCTACAGTAATTACATTAGCTTTTGCAACATCATGCTGGAATCACAAAGGCGCGATAGATGCGACGCGAAGTGCACGAATAACTTCTTAGCCAATCAGTGTCGAGGCAGACGCGCTGTGACGTCTTAGAAACCTTGATGCTGATAGGCTGAAATGTTATTTTATACGCGCCGCGTCTATGGCGTTATTGTGATTCCAGAATCAATTGGAGCACTGGCCAAAGCCTTGTTCCGATTTTGGAAATTAAAACCATCCGATATGAGCGTTACCGTATATTAGTGTAAGTTGATAGTGATTTGGAAATGAAATCAGTTGTGTGTACAAAGTGAGCTCATAGCACTTATGTGGAGCCAAAAACGCTTTTAACGCCCGAATCTATACGTGATGGACACAGGGAGCCACGTGATCCTAACCTGATCTAACCTAACCTAACCTACGCCGTCATTTTATTCAAACCAAACATACATCGTTATCGTCCCCCCCGCCCTTCCATCACACACACAGTTTTAAGGTTGTAAATGGTAAAACTGTGTACTTGAACACTCTGATTGAAATATGCCTGAGAAGCAATTAATATGAGATTCAAAATCATACTGTAAAGAACCTGTAATGGGTCTACTAGCCCTTAAAAAGTGATTATATAATGATCAGTGTAAGTACAGTAAATTGCGTTAGAATAGTCGTAAAGAGCTCGTTGAAATTTAATTGTATTCAAAATCGTTTGTTCAATCTTTTGCAATCGCAATAATTTATTTTATGTAATTTATATTCAATTCAGTGATGCATACTGGCGAGAGGCGCAGGATTTGAGAGGAGTTTTGAATTGTTCCAAGGCCAGTTAACCTTAACGCATTGGGGAAGAGAAAGCTGGAAATATGGGACGAGAATTTCGTTAATAAGTTCGAGTATATGGTAATGTTAACATGTGTTAATTTTGGAAAGAAATATTAAACCGATGTGGGTGAAAGGCCGGGATTAGTTTTGTCAGCCGCCCACCGATAGTACGACCGGTTAGGAGTGTAAGGGGGAGATATATTTTTTTTAAAGAGAGAGAGAGAGCGCTTGGAGAGCGTCGGTTAGGGCACGAGGTGGGGACTTTTGTCGTGGCCGTCACAAGAGGTGGACGGGCCCCTGAGCCGCGGACGTTCGCGGGAGTCCGCATATTAGATTAAGATTTACTTTCTTCGTGTTTGTCACCAGGGTGTTGACATACCCACGGTTGCCACTATCGCAGGTGTGGTTGGCCGCGAATTACGGGCGAGTTCTTATTTTAAGACTCTTTGACCGTGTTCCGTTACTGCTGAAATCATTGAGATTACCGAGTTTACTGCCAGCGGTATGGAGACAGTTTCAGAGTTAGTGTAAATCGTGTTTGTCTCAGTGTGAATAGTTTCGGAACGATAGGTAATACAGTAATACATGATGTTGTAAATACAAACAATAAATTGAATCAACTGTTATAGGAGAACCAAATTGGCTTGAAACACAATTTATTAAATCGTATTATACCCAAAAACGTGGGTAGTTTACGAGTGCATGGTCGTTCTAACTTAAGTATGTATACTTATAAACACGTACATATAGTTATATTGACCTTGTATTACTTTAGTTAGATTGTTGTTCATGTCCCACAGTCACAAAAATCCTGTAATTATATCACCCAACCTTCGTAACATCCATAAGTTCTTTACTCAATTTTAAAATTCCCGTCATCACTTATTTCACTGACACTACACAACCTCTAAAGCTCCAGTAATCTCAGTACTCGTCTAGCCTCGCACAGGGTGCTCACACAAAAGCCCGCGAAAACAACTGGTAGTGATCTCGGCAGTTTCGGAACTGCTGCTGACGTTGCTGAGATTACAGAATCACTGAAATCAGCAGTAACGGCACGCGGCGTTTGTCTCTCGTCAATAAAGTTGGGCGCTCCTGGGTCACCGTTTCTTGGAGACGCGGCGGTGTGCGGTTGTTGTAGAGAGGAAACCAAGTGCGAGTTTCACAAATATAAAGCACCTAGAATATCTCGTGGGACTGACAGACTGAATTCGGAGTTTCTAACGTATCAAAAAAATAAAGAACTTCCGGTGTTATTAATAGTACTAGTAGCATCTACCACAAACAATTGGAACATTTATCAAAATGTAGATATTTCTCTCCAACTAACCTAGGAAGATTATAAGCCATATGTTGAGTGCTAGAAGCTCGAGCTTCATCTTGCCGGTGGGAATCACGCCGGACGATGCAGCTGGTCGGCGTGTTTTCTCGGAGATGTCCCGTTTTCTCAGCCACTCATTCCGACGCTGCTCCATATTCACATCATGTGAACCCTTACCAGCGCTGAAGACCTAGATGTTAAGTGCTGACCATAATCTCAATAATTATTCATATTTCCGTACAACAGGTTTGAATAGTTTTTCAGACATTCTTAGCTTTTATGAACCGTGTTCATTCCGTATTGATATTTTAGAAATCGCTGCAGTTGTAAACGATTTCATGGTTAGAGCTAGACTCATAAAATATCTTAATAATCTACATTTTCCTCAAAAACGTTTATCGATTTCACCTACGGCCTTTCTAAACAAATTCTTGAACACACGAAATATCTGTAGAACAATTTTTAAAAACTCCTTCGACTTCACGTACCTAGTGCAGTGAGTCGCCACTAAAATGCATTGTTCATACAATATTCGAATTTCAAAATGGCTGCCTTTCGAACAGTTGTATGCCACAAGAAATAACTAAAAATCAAATAAGTATTTTGGATATACGTGTTTGCAGCAAATTCTGTAATGGCGTATGTCCAAACACTTATTTGATTTGAAACTTGCTTTATTGCAAGAATAGGTTTAAAAATAACACAGGAAATATCTGAAGAACCATGCGACAGAATTTCATCAAACTTAGCAGACATACGCTGTGGTCTAGTGAACGTAATTATAATCACTTTACATCAAAAAATTATAAAATATAAGTGTATTATTTTTATAGAGCGGTTATCAGTTTGACAAGCGCTGTTTTACCCATCTCTTTGGCGTTGTGAATCGTGAATATCATTTTTACCAGATATTCCTACGTTCTTATATGCATTACTTTCTCACTGTAGTCTAGTGAACATATTTATAATAACTTTACATCACCATCTCTTTGCATAATTTTTTCACAATTTTCTTGGCTTTGTTGGCACAATTTAATCGCAAGCGTATTTTTAAATCAATTTTCGTAATATTATTGCATTACTTTTTCACAGTGGATCCGCGAAATTACTTTAATCAGGTCTTATTAAAATTAAATTTGCATACTTCATGGAATATAAATTGTTATGAAGCGGGAAAAAGAAAGAAAGTAGAAAGGCATTCTCACATACAGTATATGATATTGTTGGGTGCAGAGCATAACTCGACAGACAAGTACATTAAGTGTGTTCCAGCAAAAGCTGTTAAAAGTTTTTTTCTTTGATTTCTTTGCAAGGTGACTTGAATTTGAATTTTATTTTCAATTCGTGTTCGTGCAAGAATTATTGGAAAGAAATTGAGCCATATTATCTCCGAGTTACAACAACTGAGCTTTTCTTGAAAACTGCCTCTGTAGTGGAATTTTATTAAAGAGACATAACAGGACACTTGGAATAACGTATGTCCGTAAAAATGTTTCACTTTTTCATAAACTTAAGTTACAAGAATCGTTCGGATACGACGTTAAATATTGCGTGTGTATACTCTAGTTATGATTATATGTGTTTGTAAATTAAATCCACAAAAATCAAAAAAAATCATTTTTAAGTGATGGTGCTACGGTATGTTGGTTGAACTGGGTTACGTTTAGTTGCTAACAGAATAATAAAAAGTAAGTATTGTCCCAATACTGGTCTTACTTACGAATTATCAACGTTATGAATGCCAAAAGACTGGATGTAAGACGTTAAACAATACGTTGTGCTGTAGGCATACGAAGATTGTCCCGAATGTAGATCGTATACACAGTCGCGCAAAATTTACTTAGATGATACATAGGTACTTGTATTGACATAAATGTATAGTGTTTACGTATTGCAATTTTTCCAATGAAACTGTGTTTGGAGTTTGGCCATTGCCCTTATCACCTGTATACACATATATACAAACTCTTCAACTTCTCTCTCTCTCTCTCTCTTTCTCTATCATACGGCGTCATCTGTATCCAGCTCCCAGTTATGTCCACATGTAGCCATTTTTTGCCACTTTACGATTATGGAGATGCGGTGTCACAGCTTTATCATTTTTTACATTCAGTGATGATAATATATTTCACTCGTATGTCGTATGCATTCATTATAGCAAAGTAAAAATACCAAAAGGCATGGGTAAGGGATAGACTGGCATAACCTACAATATTTACAATATTATATCAAAGCCATTATCTGCGGTTTCTACTTTTGGATTTTTATTCGTAAATAGAATTTTGATATACCTGAGAATACGTTTTATATGTTTCTTGATAGAAACTCTTGAAAAGCATTGCAGCGAGTTGCAATGATTAATTTATTGAAGAAAATCTTAACGCGCATAAAGTTTGTACACCTACGAAATGAAAACGCACTACAAACAACGTTACTGTAAATTTAAAAATTTGAATCGCTCGTATGAATAATGACATTCAGGGCTATCAAGATGGCTAAAAACAACTTTGCCAGACTGTCGTATGTAGGAAAATTCCAACCGGATGCGAAAACACAATAATTGAAATAGGCGTTGGACTCTAAGCTGTAAGTTTCATAAATACAATTATGTGGTCACCGCTTAAAGTCCCATAGGATTATTAATAATTGCAAAGCTCTGCGCGCCACTTGCTTCGCTTGCACGTAGAGGCGATACTACATAACATACGCGAGTCAGCGGAACTCTTAGCACTCCACCGATTTTGTGTCTCACATCCACAAACGCAGTTTACCTAGGTAAGCTTTTAGTATTTCATGGTTTTTCAACAACTAAGTTTATCATAATACTTCCCAGCTCTTATTTCATTTAGCCCAATCGTACAATATATCTTAAAAACTTTTCACCATTTTATCAAATAACGTTCTCTCCTATGGTCTATAGCTATTTTTTACTTAAATTTTACCTCACGAATAAATACAGAGAAAGTAATTACCCTGTGAGTTCCATTTATATTTGCATTCTTCCCGTTATTTCATATAATTAATTACATTTCATATTTGCATAGAACAGGTGTTTTCAAAATTTTCGAAAATAGATAAATATTAAATTGGAAGAAAATCACCATGAGACGAAATACGCTTCTTGAAAAACCCGGTATTATTACATAAGTTTCAATTTAACGTATATTTCTATAATCGAGTTACATATAAAAAACCAACTGACTGTAATTCATTAAATACTTTTATTACGTAATAAATGTAAAAAATTGCTAATTAATCTTTTACAATGTGTGTTAGCTTACTCACGATATTTGGCAAACATTTCCTGTTCCACGTCCGCATTTAATTTAATTGTGTTATCTGTTTTTTTCACGTGTTTGTTTTTTATTATTTGCATGATAAAATTCAATTAAATTTTTTCCATCACTGGAAATGACCTGGTTGGCCAAAGTAAAAAATACTGTCGTCTTCATGTGGGCATACTGGCCGTATTTTGGAGACACTTTGTCTAGGTCCTCGTCAAAACACACGTGCCACCTTTTCCCTGTTCACTGAGCTCATACGGATGGAATAGATACACGCTCAATCAACACAGGAACTGTGTGTATGTATGTATGTATGTATGTATGTATGTATGTATGTATGTATGTATGTATGTATGTATGTATATATATATATATATATATATATATATATATATATATATATATATATATATATATATATATATATATATATATATATATATATATATATATATATATATATATATATATATATATATATATATATATATATATAT
>PNEQ01100410.1:0-13740 GCA_003012365.1 Medauroidea extradentata | reverse complement strand
GAGGCGTGGCTCATTTGACTGAACCAACCACAACAATGTTACCGCAACACCACAAGTCCGTGACTTGCGGGTAGGACCCCGAGACACTGAAAGTTAGTAACTTCCAATCACAGACCATGAAGCAGAGAAACAGGTGTTCACATAAGACATTGAAACAAATTGTTGCAGAATCACTGGCTCTAGTTATCGTCTTAGCAGCAGTCACTAAAGCTCATTCAATTTTCAGCCTTTTGGGATTGTATTATATCTAAAGCCAACCAGTGCAGTTCGTTCCAGTTTTGTAAACAACGTCCCTTGTGATGAAATTCCCAAACACTAAATTTGTGTTTTTTTATTCAATGGGTGAGATGAAGAAGGAAAATATTCCACTTTGGCCAACTTTCAGGAAAACAGAAAAAAAAACTGTTTTGACACTAAACTGTAGATTGACTGGGAAAAGCTTACAATTAGACATTTGTCTGTTACAATTTAAGGAAATAGAACATTACCTGAAAGTATAGTTTATGTACTGGAAGTTATATGCAACCAAATCTGAAGGAATGTTTTCCTTTTTAATCTCATTGAAACGAGAGTATTCTGAAACTTGATTAAACGATAATTTACAGACATTTTTTCATAACACAAGTGCTGTTAATTACTAGAATAGTATGTTTTATCATATGTCATAATACCTACACTGTACTAACCATATCCACGCATTTACAATGTCACATGTTGTGCATTTACAACACTGTAGACTACACAAACAAAAGAATCAATAATGCAGCTACACTCGCGGTGAATAGCCCATCATGCCATAATGCTGAAGTTAATAAGTGAATGATTTCATGTGACATATAACTTCAAAATTAAAAGTCTTATAGCGATGTAAGGAATCCTAGAATAATGTCTTTCTTTATCTCAACCAATGAAGATACATATAAAGTACAACTTGGCTAGATCAAATCATTCTCGGTAAAATACGGAATACTATTTTTTTTGTCTCACTTATTCAATGTTACCTACCTAGGGACAAATTTTGCAGTATTTGATGGATATATTCTATTTCATTCCCTTGCTTTAGACGGCTTTCATAACGAAATTGAGAATGACCTTAGCCTGCTGCAGCCCTGCTATTGTAGTGTTGCACGCTATCTTTGCCAGTAGAGAAGTAACAATCAGAGTCGAACTGGCCTGTGCCATGAAATGCACTTAAACCTCCCAGTGAACTTCAGTACTACAGTTGAGTATTCCAGGGGGATTATTAGACCGAGAAGTAGCTCAACGCTAGCGTGACTGGGTAAGAATGCTGACTTAGGTTGCGGTTACACTGGCTGCAGGACTGCTTCACTTAAACATGTTCAGTTTTACGGAGCGGTTACACGAGCAACGAACGAGTTCAGATCGCAGTCTCTTCTCGTTCAAAGTAAACTGGTTTCATACGTAGTTTCGAGCGACATATCTTCGATTCTTCTCTCCCACGGTCGTAGAAGAACAGGTCTGGACACTCGCCTGGATATTTGACCCCCTTGTTGTTTGGCTGTAGTTCACAAAGTTACCGAGAATATTATGTTTTATTGGCTCTTCGGTTAGGGCGGTCCGACTAAACTCCGCCCACTTCCTTTCCGCTAAGATAAACAATTCATTAAAACATGTTTTTATCAATTTACGAAATACTTTCTTCGCTCACAAATTTAAGAAAAGGCTCCAGAAATCTTTATTTAATTTATAAATTTAACAATGGAAAAAATTGGGCGGAGTTTGAGTCCGACCGCCCGGATTACAGCGCCAAAAAGTACGACATTCTCGGTAACTTGACGAACTTCAGCCAAACAACAAGGGAGTCAAGCAAAATACATTGTTAGATAGGCGAGTGTCCAGACCTGTTCTTCTACGACCGTGTTCTCTCCTATTGGCTGCTTGGAGTAACGATCTGTTTCACAAACACGGCTGCTATTTGGCGCGACATTTTGCAATCGTTAAATGATATTAACTTTCGGTGTAAAACAATTAGTTCCACTTCACACACAGCAGCATTACAGTTAGATGCAATATGATAATTAAAATGCCACGAACGTTGTACGTAGTTTTGATAATAATTATATATAGTACATTTAAGGTTCCAAGTTTGTTGAGATTAGAAAGTTCATTGTGTTTTTTTTCTTAATTTAGTGTTTAGATTTTAAACACGATCAAACATGGCTGCCGAATTTGTTTAGCTGAACAGATTTAAGACCTCTGGTGTAACTGCTGCCTTATTGAAATATTAAAAATACCTAGAGACTTGCAATTTTCGCGTTATTTCCTGACTGCGGACTTGACAGCAAGCTGTGTTTCGTAAGCCGGACGTCTTTCGTTAGCATATAATGTCGTGGTTTTCAGCGGGGAACGCTTTCAGCCAACAATTAAGATTTCTACTGTAGGGTAACCAATCGCAAGCAAAGCAGTCAAATACATAAATTACATCACATAAGGGCTGGAGGCGAATAAAATCACAGAGTATGTTCAAGGATGTACAACTGATAATTAAAGCCTGTTGCCTGTTGTGTTAGTGGAGTTTTCTTGCCTCATAAAATGTCGGCTCTATTGTAATAATATTGCAATATCCTTGCAGGGTTTACTAATTGTTTTCTCTTTTATTGTTCTTAAAAATTCTCATTCTCTAAACCACATTACTGGATCCTTGTATGTAAATTATAACCCACTTTGACTAGACCCTTACGTGTTTTATTTATTAATTTTTTAAAATTTTCTCTCTAAACCTGTATTGAAAACATATTCGAATTTGTTGATTGTCAAGGGGCCGCGGTTGCCTCCCACCAAGGCGATTCGGGTTCGATTCAAGGAATCGTGCCGGAAGATGCCGTTGGTCGGCGGGTTTTCTCGGGGATCTCGTGTTTTCCCCGCCCTTACATTCCGGCGCTGCTCCATACTCACCTCATGTCACCCGTCACCATCGCTGAAGACCTCGATGTTATAGATCTGATCAAAATCGCTCACTCACTCGTCGATTTTCAATTAATTCAGTAATCATTTTCATTATTAATTGACCTGTAATTTAAAAAATGCATAAGATACGCAATTGGACATACAGTTTGCACTTTCCCTGATGAAAATAATTTTCAATGCACCGATTTTAGTTACCGAATATTTAGGGCAAACGCATTATGCCTATTAGAGTATTTCCCCCAATCTAAAGGAATCCTTTTAAATTTGTGACGCACGTTGGTGACGTTCTTGGCAAGATGGCGTACTCCCGTCAGTTGACAAGCAGTTCGTACATCTCTCCGACTTCTGGGCGCCTATCTCTCCCAGTGTGGCTGCTACCTCCTCATGTGAGTTCGCCCTGGTGCCCTCGCGGCTTGATGAGCTTGTAGGCGGAGAGTGGAGGTAGGGGTGGTGAAAGCCTGACGAGCGGGCAGGTTAGTAGAGAGTACACGAGTGTTCTAGCGCACCGCGCAGTGGCTTGTGTGAACTGGCTGGAGCCTAACGAGGGCTGCGGGATCAGACGCCGTTGGAGACACGAAAACAACACGAGCGTCTGGGAGGCGTTAACTTTCTCGCTCCCCACAAATACTCGGGAGCAATCGTTTATCGGCGATTTTACGTAACAGCAGCATCATTTATATTCATTTTTAACCCCCGACGCAAAGAGAATGGTGTCATAAGTTTGACGTGTCTGTCTGTGTATCTATGTGTCTGTGTGTCTGTCTGTGGCATCGTCGCTCCTAAACGAATGGACCGATTTTGATGGGTATTCTTTTGTTTGAAAGCTGACTTGACCAAGAGTGTTCGTAGCTATGATTCAAGGAAATCTGTTTAGCCGTTTAAAGGTCATCAGCTCTTTTCTGGTGTTTTTCCTTATAGTGGATGTGAGCAATTCTACTGGTTTGATCGATTTTGAAATTTACTTTCCTGTGAGTCGGGTTTTTTTAATTTTTCATTTAAGTCTTAACTTGTATTGTCGTTTCATAACCTAACAAAACATTCCTTCGATTGAGTGGACAGTGTTTTTTTTTATATTTGAAACTAACTTAAACCAGCTTTCTAAACACATAAATAAATGCCATATGAGGAGGATATCAGAAGACCAGGGTATCGTACCACGAATGCAGATTTATTACCGTAGGCATCTGCATATCCCGTATTACGACATGGAATGAGGTCCTATAATGGAGAAGCACCAGAATGAGAGGGCGGTGGAAACGGGAGTTCGCCGAGAAAACCCGCCGGCCAGCGACATCGTCTGGCACGATTCCCAAAAGCGAAAATCCGGGGACCGAACCCTAATCGCTTTGGTGGGAGGCGAGTGGTCTGACCATTCGGCCACCACGGCCCCCTAGCTTAACTAATTGGCACAGATGATGGGAATTTGAGGGAAGATGTCTGGCTATATCGCCGAGGATGAACGAATACTACCGAGTATTTTCGAGGAGCGAGAGTGTTAATGCGACCCAGGCGCTCAAGAGAACAACTCACCTCGGGTAGACAACTTGCGGGAGGAGGTCGATTCCCCGACTAGAGTCCTGATTCTTACCGATATAGAACACGCAGGATGCTAGCCTGCCATGGCAGGGGTTGCGTTCTCTGGAAATCTGCAACCCTCTCGGCCGCAC
Source organism: Medauroidea extradentata (assembly GCA_003012365.1). Classification (NCBI taxonomy): domain Eukaryota; kingdom Metazoa; phylum Arthropoda; class Insecta; order Phasmatodea; family Phasmatidae; genus Medauroidea; species Medauroidea extradentata. The sequence goes on along the minus strand of PNEQ01100410.1, from coordinate 9,145 downwards.
TAACTTTATTTTCCTGGAAAGTGTTTTTTGTCTGTATTTGTGAATGAGTGTGTTTCCATTCCAAATCATACAAGTGTGAGAAAAATTCAAAGGTAGACGAACTAATTAGTGAAATTAAGCACGTTTACAAAATTTTAATGCATTAATGCACACAACATTTATAAAATAAAAGTGAAACAAATGTAGTTGTATAAATACAATCACAAAACGAAGTGTAACACTCGAGTGTCCAAATTAATGAAACAGTATCACGTGGTGAAAACTTTAGGGTAATTTACGTTAAATTTCTTGATACAGAATTTCTTCATGCCCTACTTACATAATGTTAAACTGAAAATTACTTTCACATTATTTTTCACACGCACACTAATAACCGAGATCTGTTTAGTTAGGAAGCATTTATGAATTACTCTAACCATGGTTTAGGCTAGTGGTAATTGGCACATTTTATCGATTACAATGCAAAATTTGTGATTTTTTTTTTAATTGTTTGGAATTTACTTACTTATTTATAGGTCCCGGTACTTTTCGCGAAACGATTTTTGCCCCACTTTGTTTCAGTGCCTTACGTGCGCACCTTCAGCTCGACTTCTTGGCTACTGACAGAGTGTTTTTGTGTAGAGTCGTTATTCATTTGACTGTGCCAATGAGTACACGGATAACTGCGTCACACCACGTCTGTGATTTGCGGGTTTCACCTCCAGACGCTAGTGTTACGGCATCCAAACACTGACCACAAAGCAAAGATGCAGGTGCGCACGTAAGACACTGAAACAGAGTTATGCAAAAATCTTTTCGCGAAAACTACAGGGCCTACTTATTTACATTCACCTTGTCGTAAATAATAATAAACGTAATTAATCTTATTTTCATATACATATTATGATTTCAGCGTATGGTTTTGTTACTGGTTACATTGCTTTACCTCGGTGTGAATACTTTATTATGGACCGGAAATGAGTAAATCTTCACATATTCATTACCGAACAATAGAAACTTAAGTAACATACACAAGGTAATAATTTGAAGTGTAAATAACAAACATCTGAGATGCCATGTTACCGTCTAAATGCACCCAGGTGTATATTTTGCTTGCACCATATTACGAAGGTATAAGCTCTGTGTACGACGATAACTCCTTAACAGGTCGTTCCAGTGTTTCACGCACATGTATGCAACCCGCATTAACTTCATATAACTCAAGGCTAATATTACTATTACTATAACAATAAGAGAATTGCACATATCTACATTATCTTCGCGATTTATCAAAGACGTAGTCGTTTTTATTTTCACTGTGTTCGCCGAAGTGGCGTATAATAAACGGTAACATAATAAATGTGATACAAACATTTTTATGTAAAATTTGTTGTCAATCATTCTTTACTCTTGACTTCGGCGAACGCAGCGAAAATAGGAACCACAGTGTCTTTGATAAAAAGCGAAGATAATGTTGATATGCGCAATACTCATATTGCTATAGTGATGGTAAGATTAGCTTTGATTTATACGGGGTTAATGCGGGATGTATGTATGCGCCTGATACACTGGAACGGCCTCTTAAGAACTGCCCTGTGCTTGTGAGTATACACAAGATGTTTCTTAAACAGACGTAATACTCCGCAGGCGTATTTCTCACGAAAATATAAGCCGAAAACATATAATACGACTTACCACCTAAACTTCATTCCAAGGGCGTTACGCCCCTTTAATGTAATATCAGTTAATTGCAATACTCTGGAAAGCGAATAAATGGATTCATTTCTACGAGCTGTGTGATGCTTAAAATTAACAAAAAATAAATATTAGTTGCCGAACTGTGTGTAGCATACAAACCTGATCGCGCTATTTCATTGTGTGTCTTCAGCCTTTATTCTGCGACATACGGCTGTATGTACGGCATAGATGATACAGCCACTATATGCTTCTTTTTATGAACTTCTATTAAATATGCACATAAATGCTGATGAACTACCAGTACTATTTCGCATTATAAAGGTTGCAACCCACAAATGGCCACAAATAGATTTTTGTTAGTGTTAAATCATCAAACAGCCCATTGAACTGCATCAATTTAATAGTTTACCAGAGTCTTGCAGTTATTGTGTAACATAATTTTGTGAAATGTGCAACTCAGTGGTTATAACTCAAAGAGGTGTTATAACACTCTTAGGATGCACTTTAAGTGATAAGTTCTGTGTATGATTTAATCTTATTATTTTGTGAGGAACACGCATGCGGACTATGTGTGTGTGTATGTATGTATGTATGTATGTATGTATGTATGTATGTATGTATATATATATATATATATATATATATATATATATATATATATATATATATATATATATAGCGAGAGAGAGAGAGAGTTACACATACTTGTAGATACAAACATACGTTTATATGCATATTGTCACCGCGTGATTTTGGCGAAATTTTTCACTACTTTTCTTGAACTTGAACTTCTCGACTGTTGTAAAAATATTATAAACTATTTCACTAAGAAAAATAAAATAATTTTTCCGACTTACTGCCTGGACCTATCTTAATTAATTATTGAAGTCTTTACGAAGTCTTTAGAGTTGCATTGTCTTATGGAACTAGTGGGATTGAATTGTGCATGACCATACCATAATTGTTGCTTCATGTTGGATGTAAATAATTATGGAATGAATATGATTTTATTTACGTTTAACAACCAAGCATCTGCCTTTACCAAACTTAAATTGCACGTACGCTTGAACAAGTGTAGAGAAAAATAATCACCTGAAGATTTTTTTAAAAATTATACTCCGTAATATGATATGTAACGTAAAATCTCCTAGACATGAACTAGGTATAATATCTAGGGAAAATTAACGAATATGAACGCAAGGCAAAGAAAGAGAAGCTCAGACGAACGCCAGTCCAATCAGCGGGGAAACACGAATCTACCTGCCTCTCATGTGTACAAAAAAAAAATAAAAAAAGAACACCCACCGCAAATCACTTCTCCAGTTCTTAATGTTGTGGCTGCGTTTTATTACTTAGGAACCACTTATAAAACCCAGCGTCAGTTATGCCAGTCATTAGAAACATAAAACCATTTAATAAAAGTCTGATGCCACTTCCATTTTCATGTACCACATCTCGCGCACTAACTTTTTCACGTAAAAGAGGTTAGTTACTATCTCATATTATATATTCGCTACATGTAGATACACACACACATATACTCATAACATATATTACGTACTATTTATTGAGGGCTATATTCCTTGCTCAGAATTTAATATTTTGAAACATACACATATTGGAAATGTTGCAAACAAACGTGTCTACAGTTTCAATGTCGAGAACTGTGCAAACATAAAACACAACAAACATGAAAGTCATCCCAACAGAATTTTATTACTTCGCGGGTCTACAGATTTCTGTCTAAAGGAACTGGTTATTTGGTGATTCCTTCAAATTTCCTTGTTTATTAAGTTTACGAATGGAAATTCCGATTCTCAACAACTAACTAACGTGATATTTTTGTCATATACAAAAAAGTAACGTAAACAGCGAAAGTCAGTTTTACAATTTTAACATTTGCCTTTTCCACACTATTAAGATTTTCGTAGCAGTTTATTTAAAAACTTCATGAAATAACATTTTTAAGTATATCTTTAAAGTAGCATTTCCCTCGGTACACATTTTACGGACAAATTGAAAGCTCACGACAAAAATTTTGTAAGTTATTAGAAAACAAAATTAACACAATTCGTCCTAAGGCACGTTCTACGGTGAAACTCAAACGGATACGTATTACAAAAACGTAAACGTAAGTCACCCCGGATTTCTTTTACAGTAAGACGTACGCGGACGCGGATACGCAAGCCCTAACGAAAGAGAGCTGGTCAACTCCGAACTCTTACTAATCCGTGTTTGCGTGCAGCCAATAGCAATCAAGCATTTCCTCTTTCGTCACATTTTTTGCTTGCAACATTCTTACACGTCGAGTTTCGCGGCTAACCATCGAAATCGCACTCTATTTGCAATTATTACTTGCGACTAAAGTACTACGGAACACTTTTCGTAAATAAACCCTTAAAAAATAAAAAGTACGAAAAAAAAAAGTTGATTCGTAAAATATTACCTGAATTTTGTATATCAAAAATTGTGAGGCTGTTAACATTGTTGTTTCGAAAGGAAATACGTACATAACACATGTAATTATTATTTATAAATGTTACATTAAAATTTTTACTTCTGTCGGAAATTTACATCAGAAATACACAAGTTGCAAATCTGTACGTTTCCTCATGCGTTTCCATGCCCCGTAGAGTAGCAAATATGTTTTTCTATATGTCCTCTTTTCGTTTACATGTAACGCTACGCTTTCTTACGTTTTCGTGTCACTGTAGAACTGGCCGGACAGCCTTACATATATTGTTTATTCACTTGTTGGAATTGGTGGAATAATATACCCATAGAAAGGCCAGCCTCTCTGTTAGACAGATTGCCGTGTGATAGTATATAGAAATAAATCGGGCATTTAAGGAATTGATGCACGGAAAACCGAAATATTGTTAAACTGTCCCCTGCATCTAAAGTTATTTTTACTACAGGTTGGGAAGAACATGTGTTTTCTTATGGGAGAGTTTGACACAGGGAAAATTTCTGCCGACTGCTTCGCTGCTATCGCTAAGGGTCCAGAAAAATCCTAAACTGTAGCATAATTTAATTTTAATATGCTTGGAAATTACAGAAGTCATTTAACTTAATTTTAAAATGAAAATAAATCAATTTCACGTTTTAAACTATCAGCTTTATGCAACTTAAAATTCAGGAATTCTCCATGATTGGTCTGTTTGCACCCATTACCTCAAGCAGCAGAAATTGTCCCTGTGACAAACTTTTAACACTGATGTTTCTAAATTAACCTTAGTGCGTTTTAGAGCGGCCACTGTAGTTATTTGCATGATGTTATGTATCCCGACAGAAAACTGGCAGTTCCAACTGAATTTATTACGTGTTAGTGAGAACTTTATATGTTCATGACACTTTCCGAACACCAGTTCGAGAGAACTTGTTTTATGTAATATCGTTAACAATGAGGAAGAGAAAGACAATAAAAGCTTTACTTAATGACTTAACATACTTATATTACTGATTTGACCCATCAGCAGTTGCCTAGAGTGAAACCATGTTTATTATCGAAATTTTTCATTTCCGTGCAATGCATCGGTTCGCTCTACTCAACTACTGATTTATTCAAATCAGTAAATTACTTCAAACCATAAGTAATGATCTTATTTTCATTCTATCCGTCAATGATAACGATATGACATGCCACACGTGTTCACGGATGAGCGTTCTCAAAGCGCGCAAGAACTTTTGAAGTCTTCACCAACTCCTCATAGACACAGACGCAACTATTAATTTTGTTAGGACACGTTACTTCATGAAGGTAACAACAGTGGCCATTCTAAAAGATACCACGTGCAGTTTAACAATATTTATGTTTCCACTCGCCAATCCTCTATAAATAAGATGCCAATAGGGTCAGTCACAAATTATTCCCTAAAAGCTATAAAATAAAATTCTGAATACGTTTATTATTTAAACAATGTTTCACGACTGTGATTGTGGATGATTGAAGACTTGCTATTGCTTTGTTAACTGAATTACAGCCGAAAAAGCCAAACATTATTTGTATTCGAAGAGCTTAAATTCAGACTGAGGACCAACATTGTATCTTCATTCCATTTGTTAAAGACTGGTTAAAGGAAAACACATTATTTTGCGCTATCCCAAACTGTACACTTGTTGAAAGTACAGTGTTTTTGTAATTACGTACTTTCTGCGGAACTTATACTTTGTATTGTATGGTTCTTTCGTTCATCTGACCATGTTTGATTGCGTTCTTACAGCATTAAAGAGTGAAATTATTTTTTATACATTCTGTAGACATCACAAAGGTAGCATCAAACTTGGCTTGACTCCAGGAGCAATGTTAAACATTGCCCTTTGCCCTTGTAAAAGATGAAGAGAGAGGCCAGTATACTTCTGCTACCAATTGTGGGCAACCGTCCAAGAACACAGTATGGTGTTAATCGGTCCACCTTACACATTAGTATTTCATGAACCGGGTAAATCATACTTTACAAATAGAATTCAATTTCCCACTAAAGGAGTATTTATAACCAAAGATGTGAACGTTGCCTATGTGAAGTTCTTGAGATTGTTCTCACGACAAAACAGAATCTTGATATGTTCGGCTGTGGATTTGGAGCTATGTCAGTCCTACGACATCGTCACGAAGTAGTCACATAGGCGCAACAAAGCGACACGACAAAAGTAATGTGACACTAAAAATATTGTCATTGCGAACAGCAGTTTAGCAGCCGCGTGACAAATACAAACAGAATAGTACATGTAAATAGGTCATTGTCAGTGCGTACTAACATTTAGTACGACAGCCACTTATGTTTTACAATATTTCCTTTTTTTCGATTATTATTAATTTTCGAGATGTGGAAATAAAGGCATAACTACAAGTTTTGTTACAAGGTTACGATTCACTTACGATAAACAACGAAAATCTCTCTTAAAATAAATAAACGCAATTTACTTCCAACTAACCAGTTTCACCAACATTCAGGTTCAAAATCAAACTCCGACTCATTTGAAACCGATATAATTTATATTTGGAATGCGCATCGCGTCCGCCTTTTCTGTCGAGCAGACGTTACAGAAACCCAGGTGCTGCTTGGCGGACATATTCGTTTTTCACTTCGCGAAGGTCATGTTGCCTCTGTCGCGTATATGTGACTCCACCGTAAGTCGTCAGAAAGAGTGGGGGGTCGGTGGTCGAGAGGTCAGACCCCTCGTCTCCCATCAAGACGATCCGGGTTCGATTCCCGGCGGGGTCGGTCACCGGACTTTCGCATGTGGGAATCGTTCCTGACGATGCCGTTGGTCGGCGGGTTTTCACGGGAATCTCCCGTTTCCCCCGCTCCTTCATTCCAGCACCGCTCCACACTGACCTCATGTCACCCCTCTCCAGCGCTGAAGACCTCGCTGTTAAGCGCTGACCAAAATCTCTCGCTCACTCACTCATACGTAGAGATTGTGGAATTTCCCGAATTCAATGACCTACATGTTAGAATAAAATATCCTATACATACTCAAGTCCCGACCATTTGTCCACTAGCTGATAATCAATGGCACAGCAGACAATGAACGAATAGACAGGTCTTGAGTATGCATAGGATATTTGATTCTAACACGCAGGTCATTGAATTCGCGAAATTTCTTCATCTCTACTCATAAGTAGAGAGGATGATATATCGTGAGAAAACTTGACTGTTTGCTGAGTTTCAACGCACGTTCAGTTTACCAGAAGAAGACTGGCTTTCGCTTGTACGTGGAGCTGTTGCTTTATTTGGCTGATCCAATAAGAATCCCGCTGTTGTAATATTTGATGCCTGTTATTGGTTTGCAGATAGCTACGTTGTGTCAGATGTATATCACCTAATCATACGTGTTGTAATTGACTACAGCGTTTAAAGAGTATGTTGGCACAAAACATTTACGCGATATACCATCCTATCTACTCATAAGTCATCAGAACTTTCTTTCCTCTTCCTACTATACTCGGGGTTGTGCGGGGTGATGATGTATGTTTGATTCACGCGCCAATGGGGTTTCTGCTCTGTTTGGTGTACTTCACTTCTCGTGGTAGCCAACGGGAGGAATGATACAACATATAGCACCAATAGGTGGTGCATTTGACTTGCGGACAGGACAAAGGGATGACAATGGGCGGTGCATATAGTTTTGGTAGATGATAAGAAGTGATGGTGAGTTCTACGGCCTCATCAATTGACAGAGCTTTTTACAGGAAGTGGGAAAAGTTGTTCGAGAAGACAGAATAAGGAAAGCGTAGAGGAAACGTTCAGCGAAATGGCGAAATCGTAGAAGTGACCGTCTCGGTTTGGGGGGAATTTTTCTGGAATAAACAGTCAGCAGTATATGGTTTTCATCGAAGTAAATACAACAATTACAATTAAATAAACAAATGAGAAATGTATTGTAAGTTAATAGAGTTATTTACTACTTTAAAACCTTCACAACCATTATCTTAAAAAATGTACTGTACATAAGTAGGCCCTCTAGTAAGTACGCATGCTACGTGAAGATGCAAATTGTGTGAAATGATTTGTTAATACAATTTTTACTACAGGACTGGAAGCCGATGCCGCCGTCATTCATTCTGTTTTTGAAAATTGAGAATAATAATTATAATTGTTTGAAGTAGAAAGCATGATTATATCTAATATATATATATATATAAATGAAAGGTGACTGACTAACTGACTGACTGACATATCAAACTGCAGCCCAAACCACTGGACCTAGAATCGTGAAATTTTTTGTGGGGGTTCCCTTCAGGTCGTAGGCGAGCACTAAGAAGGTATTTTTCGAAATTCGACCTCTAAGGGGGTGAAAAGGGGTGAAATGTGTTTCCGAAGAAACGTCGATAGAGCTCGAACCCGACGGCCTATCATCGTGATTTTTACTTTAGTGGGACACTCGTAAAAATGCATATTAGCCAATTTAAGGATTTTTCGAAGTTCAACTTTTAAGGGGCTGAAAAGACGTTAAATGTGTTTCCAATCAACTATTGATATTTATCGAACCCTTCGGGATAGAGAGTTGATATTCACTTCAAAATATTGCTTACGTAAATACCCAAAAAGTAGTTTTAAGTTTTTTTGAAATTCGACCCCCAGACAGTAAAAAGGGGCAAAATGTGTTTTTAATGAATCGTCTATCTTTGAAACACAATTGGCTATCGTCGTGATTTTAACTTTAATTGGTTACTTTTACAAATATCTATGGCAGGACTCAAAATCGTTTCAAAATTCTATATTTAAAGGGGTGAAAATACGTGAAATGTGTTATCGATTATCCTTCCATATCTATCGAATCAATCGAGATATCGAAGTACTCTTTGCTTTAAATTGGTGCTTTTGTAAGTATCCCAAGTACCATTTAAAATATATTTTCCGAATTCGTCCCTAAACTGGTTAAAAATGGGGTAATATGAGTTTTCGACTCACATTCGATATATATCGATCCCATAGTTTTTTATATAGAGACGTGATTTTTG
>PNEQ01100409.1:0-16349 GCA_003012365.1 Medauroidea extradentata | reverse complement strand
TATCCAGAAGGTTACGGCGTTAAAATATTTCACAAATTTTTCTTTTCGAATTTTCTAAGTTTGTCTGCCGAATAATGTGCAATTTTCTTCAACTTAAACAGTTCTACAAGACCAGAGGTCCTGAGCATTTCTAGAGTTTCAGCCTACCCTCAAAATGAGTTGTGCGAAGCCGAGGATAAAATTTAAATAACCTGAGAGACAAAATTATTTTGGGAACTTTAGTGTTTGTGAAAAGTGGAAGTAAATTAGATATATTCTTAATAATCCAGAACATAAAACAGCATTTTGAACTTTTGAACAGTAATTTCAATCATCCTAAATATAATATATATAAATATATAAGTTTTTAACTTAAACATTTAGCAATAATATCATAGACTAAATATAAATTATAAAATCAATAATAATTTAATGGAAACGTACCAACAAACGTCAAATGTAAAATGAAATAATAAACAAAGCAAATTACTTAAAATAATTTTCCAATAACAAGTAACATTTCATTAAAATAATTTTTTGACGGCTGTGTTAACTTTCTCGGTTATGTCATAAAATACACCTTTTTAACATTATTTTAATGAGAAACAGAGTAAATAACCTTACGTTATTATTAATCTCGAATTAAGATTTTACACAGCACAAATTATTATCTACTTTTATAGTATTTTTTATCACCATTCCTAATAACATGAAGTTTAAATATTAACTTGTTGACATCTAAGTGATAACGATTCAAATTCATAGTAATATTTGCGACACTCTCCTTGAAAGGTTATGTTTTCCACAACCGATTTGTGTATGTTTGGTTCATTTGGCATATTTTAAATGGAAACTGACTATAGTTGAAAAATATGAGCATTTTTCTTATTAATCTTCTTCTTCGGCTTCTTCTTCTTCTTCTTCTTCTTCTTCTTCTTCTTCTTCTTCTTCTTCAGAGTTCCATAATCTACAAGAGCGTAAGCGATCATCTGTGGCAGCTACAATATACAATGTCGTGCATCCTGGATGATATTCTGAACCGAGATTATACCGGTCCAATCCTTGATGTTCTGAATCCAATCTGTTCTTCTCCTTCGTGCGATCCTTTGCTCCCAATTTTCCCTAGGATAATGAGTTGTAGAATCTCGTACTTGTGTCCTCTGGTAACATGTCCTAAGTATTTTATCTTCCTTACGTGACCCGATAAATCAGCATTCCCTCCATCTTGACCATTTCTAGAGCCTTTTTTACTAGATGTCTTTGTGATCCATGATATCTTCAACCTTCTCCTATGCATCCACATCACTGCAGATTTCAGTATTTCAATTTGCCTTTTATTAAGAGTTGCTGCTACTATACCGTACAGTAAAATTTGGTAGATGTAAGATTCTACAAAATGTTGTATAGTGTAAATGTATACGGATCAGTCACAGAGTAGATGTTTCATGTTGTCGAAAGCTGTTCGACTGTAACCACAATTTAATTTTACTGCCATGTTCAAGTCTATATTCTCTGTGATGGTACAACCGAGATATTTGAAGTTATGGACTCGATCAATCATTTTGTTATGGATGTAGGTTACAGCCTGGTTAAATGGCCGGTTAATAACTACTATCCACTTCGTTTTCTTTACATCGGTGTTCATATTATTGGAATTACCAACAGAGTGGAGTTACTGACTAGTTGCTGGAGGTCTTGAATGTCATTTGCTCAAATATCTGTATATTCAGCATACCGGATGTTATTGATAACTCTCCCACAGATCGTAATACCATATGGTGAATCAGAAATGTAATTTTTAAAGACATGTTCAGCATACAATTTGAATAGCAGTGGGACAGTATACATAGCCCTGTCTCACCTCATGTTGAACATCAAAATTCAAGATTTGGCTAGTTTAATCACTCTTTTTTAATATATTAGGTTACGTTTTTAGCAACCGTTTTAGTTAAAGTTGGAGTAGTATAAGGTACATTCCTGTCAAAAGTATAGTTGGGTATACCTAATAGTTTCAAATTAGAAATTTTTTTGACATTCCTTTCTGCTCTCTTAGGAGTCTCCATTTATATATATATTTTTTTTTTGCTTGTTTGGATAGTATTAGGCAATATTAAGTAAGTACAGCTTAAAATAAAAAAAATAACCTATCCATATATCCGTCGATTTTCAAGTTCGTACGAACTATTAACTGAAAAGAAGAAAATTTTGATATTTACGCCCCTGAAATCCCTACTTGGGAGATGGTTTACGTAAAATCAGTTCTTAGCTTACGCATGTGTCTGCAAGACATATATAACGTTGAATAAAATTATAGTTCAAATATTCTTTAAACATAAATATTCGGTGCAGCGGCAACAGGATATCCTACAATTACAAGAAAAATATCTCATTCTACCGCCCTAAGATGACTGTCCTCCCGTAGCATTTTCGCATATCAAGGAAGGTAAATTATTGCTGGTTTAGGAATGAAATTAAGTAAATTTGAAGAGAATTTTAATTTTTCATATCTTAACCCGGAAAATATATATTCACGCAGATTATTTTAAAAATTAAATTAAATTATTTATTTACAATAGTGATGTTAGTCAAATATTTCAATTTGGTGATAATTGGCGTTTCTTTAATGATTGCAGAAGGCCAAATATGCAAACAAATGTTTCATGGTGACCGACATATTTCTAAAGTATATTTCAAATATTGTTCTGATTATTTTCAAAACAAATGGTACAATTGAAAGTATTTGTGTAATAAGTGTCATATATATATATATATATATATATATATATATATATATATATATAGTTTTAGTGTTGAACAACATTTTATTTGAATTATTTTTAAGACTCATTTTAAACGAGAAAATAGTTTCGATTGGGCTGCACTTATTCCTAGGTATAATTTCCAAATGTTAATTTAATTTTGAGCGTGATGACTAAAAGAACTGCCCTGTTATTGCCCTTCGAGCGGCATATGGTTTTCTCTTCGAGTTCACTCATTGATTCATTACACGCGTGTACAATATTTTTTATGATGTGTTACACTGTTCCTTGCAGACTATCCTGAACTTGTTAATAGCAAGACACACACAACTTGCCTATCTTTTCTCTCTTGGAAGTCGAAACACCATTTTGCATATAGTCGGCATATGATGACAATCATCAAAATGTTATAGTATCTAGCTTTCACAACCTTTGGAATGGATAATAGGTTGTTTCAGAAATATTCAACAACACATTATTTAATATACACTGGTAACATCACTTACCCTCTCAATAGCAGTCTGTTAGATGAGCTATGAGCAGCGACTGTTGAAAAGTCTTTAGTTCTTGTGTTGGTCGTAAAAGGACTAATATTATAATATTCACAGCATATTAAGAAACACCTGAATCATACTCAATGTGTATCACAAATGCATCATCACTACTTACAGTTTGGTTGTCACCATGTAAGGCCATAAAAACCGTACTTATGCTAAATCCTGGAATGTCCCGCCATGTCCTAGAACCGCTGCCCCATGCATGTTCTAGATAGTTCCATATTTGTCAACAGTGTTTATTTATTTTTTTTGGAGACCGCGGGGCTACGGTGGCCAAATTTTAAGATAATTCGCCTCCCAACAAGGCAATCCGGGTTTGATTCCCAGCGGGGTCGGGCCCCGGATTTTCGCAAGTGGGAATCGTCGGCGTGTTCTCCCGTTCCTCACTGCCCTTTCATTCTGGCGCTGCCCCATACTCATCTCATGTCACCCTTCACCAGCGCTATAGACCTTGATGTTCGGCGCAGACCAAAATCTTTCACTCACTCCTGGAGGTCGAAATTATAACACGTGAGCTGTTTGTCTACCGAACAGACATTATTAACACTGCACTATTCAGTATTTAAGTTAAATTTGCTCTGGTAATTCTCCTTAACATATTTAAATATTAACGTGGGACTGTAAACTAAGTTTTAGTAAATAATCTACTATAGTTTTCATGCAGTTAAATAAGTCAAAAGATAAGTTTCTTGATCAATTCGCACTGCGCAAGGAAAAACACCGTCAGTCCATTTTTGGCTATTTTGAGTTATCATGTGTACCCTACAACGCACGTGATTATCTATGTTGTGACACAAATATCAAGCTGATTTGTCCAGTATTATTATAGTTCTAGGCAGTAGTTTTTTATCGTATGTCAAAAGTCAGTAATTTTTGCATGAAAAATTATCGTATATGGAGATTTGATATTTTTCCACAAACACTCGGTATTATACTAGCATCGTATCTGAAGATTACGTGGAAGGCAGTTTTCTTGTAAAATATGCTATAGTGGATCAAAAAGTAGTTAATGGGAAAATTTATTGTATTTACTCCTTAACTGAAAGAAGGAAGAAGGGATTACAGATTTACACACCTGAACAGTGGTACATGCTTGTGAGATCTGCTAAAGTGACTGAATAGCCTTACATAGTGATGGAAATGGATCAGAGCCGATTCTTTGACTTCAAACCTCTAGTGAATAACAGGGCTTGGTCGACAGTTTCCCAGGGTGAAAAAATAAATTGGACTCAAGTAAAGGAATTTTCTGTTACTGGAAACCCCCACAGAATTTCTTTCATGTATGTATTCGACCAAGATTATCATGAACTTATTACTACAACTAATAACGGGAGCCCAAGAAAATTTCCTGTTATTCAACTGGCTCATCCAGACAAAATACCTGTCTCTAATGCAAAGTACAAGGGTCTGATGTCACTGTGTAACAATGGTAACATTCTAAATCCTTATCATGTATTTTACCGAACTCTAAAACATGTTGAGCAGCCAGTTCCTTATGTAAGTGATTCCGAAGAAGACTACTTATGAGACATTAATTGGCTAAGCTGTTGCTCCTGTCAAAATGATTTAGTAAATTAAATTTTGTTCTTTGGAAATGGAAATTGTAATTCTGCAAACTTTGTAACAATAATTGCTATCTTTGTAATTATAGCAATGTGTTATAACATGAATTTCACAATAATGTCTATAACACTATAAGATAAGGAAAATTGTTTGTGTGATCTTTCTACGTGTATATTTATTATCTTTGTTTATTATAACAATATGTTATGAAATCTATGTTACGTACAAAATAATATCTTTGCGCATTGTATGACAATCTACGTCAAAAACAATACACGTAAATATAAAACGTTAACTTCTATCTCATTTTCTATACACTGCGTGGAAAAACATCGTAACTCATAAAATCAGCGATTCCACACTATTTACAGGAGTTATTACCGAATCGCAAAATCAAATGTAGAAGAGGAAAAGCTTACAGTTTGTTGACAATGAATGTTGGAATACATTAATGTCACACTTTAGTTATTATTTATTAATTGTGATTTTTAAGGGTGTAGTAAACTTTGTTTTTACTCTCCTGAAAAATGTCAAAAAGTGACATACGATGTTTTTCCTTGTGCAATGCGAATTGTCATATTCATTTACTTTATTTCTCGCACAATGCGTTAGGACTTGGTAATGTGACGTTCCAGATATTCTCTTCCTCTAGTGTTAGCTCAAATAAAATGTTTCCTTGAAAAACAACTGAGAACTAAACGATTTCTAAATGTTATCGTTAATCCTTTATCCACAAACATTTCTTCTTGTTCCGGTTAAGCAAAACGTAAGCGGGTCATTCTCATAGAAAGGTGTTTTTTATGTCATCTATAATTTTAAAATCTCACATTAATAAAACCATACCAAATGCATATAGTGATATAAAATTTTGATTGGTATGTAATTTCACCTAGTTTCCATGCTCAAGAATAAATAGTTTAAAAAAAAGTATATTGCAAATTTTATGTATCCACGGATGTGACAGTCTTATCCACAGACGTGACATAATCTACAGGTACGATACCACTCTTTTATTTCATGAACCAGGCTAGCTTAGCTTTGCAAAATAGACAGTGTTACTGACAACTAGGCACAGACCTAATTTTAAAATGCTTAAGTATTGCTGTTTAAAAAACATTCCATTGTGATAATACAGTGTCATTCTTTAAATCTAAACGTGTGAAAAAACTTAAAACATGAATAAACATAATCTAAAAACAGCCCCATTAAAATAAACATTACACCAACAGAATTCTAATGATTTTCATCACTAACTGTTACAACTATACATGATCTGGGGTAAAGCATTAATCAAGATTCTGATAATCATGTAGTTTAAAATGAGTTGCAGTAATTTGCAAACAATATCACTACTCGATATAACAAAATTAAATCTTCATTGTCTGGAAGAGTAAACATAGTCCCATTAGCTTTACACCTTTTCAGATATCTCACCGTGTAACTCTCCGCCAATTTTACCAAAACAAAGTCATTGGTCAAATATTCCAATTTATTTTCTTTTTCTGGAGTTGTTTTTTCTTCTTCATCACTGCAGACATCATACCATGATATCTTCTTGCTAACAAAATTATCTTATTATTGTGAAGTAAGGAAATAAGATCCAAAATTTTTTGGCAGCAACAGAATGCACGAAAGAATAAAAAAGAAGAGAAGTAGAATTAATGGGGAATAAAATAATAAAATTGAATAATGTAATATGATAACAGGGAGGGGGAAGAGAATTAAACAGAAGATTTCCAGTGCCAATATTAATTTAACAAATGTTGGTTCAGTCTTTAAAACTAGCATTGTTATTAGCTGGCTATATTGTGGAATGTTTAACATTGTTAAATGCGAGAAGTAAGGGAACGTACACGGTTCAATAGTTTGTACTTTTAAACTATTTTACCACTAATAACTGTCATGAAGTGCTTTTTCTTTTTTGTACTAGTTTCTTTCTTGAAATTTGCGGTAATCTGCTTTTGAATTACTTCACTAAAAATGAGTTCTTTTTTAACCTGTGCAGAGCAATTTTTTTCCTTCAACAAATATTTAACATTTCTTTCTGGAGTTGCAATACATGAATGTTTGACCCTATAGTACCTCTTTTTGTATTTCTCAATTTTTATTTTCAACTTCTTGTTGTCTCCCTGCAGCTTCTTTATTTCCTTTTTTTTTTTAGCAAGTTTCTGTTTCTCCGTCGTATTTTCTTACCACTATCCTTCCTTGAACTTGTTAATTTGCTACATTCAGAGGTTTCTTGCATTTGTACTGATGGGATTTGTGACTGTCGGGTTTTGTGATGGTGTCAGCGTTGCTGCATTTAATTTCTTTTTCTTCTCCCTACTCATCCTGGTTCTCTCTCTCCACCCTTTCCTAATACACAGTTTTTCCCTTTCTGACATGTCTGAAATCTTTTTTCTCTGTGCTCTTTTCCTATTCCTATCTTTTTTCTTTTGTTCTTCATATCTTGGTACATCATTTTTCAGTCTTTCTCTTGCCCTTCTCATGCTCATTTTCTTACTCTCCCTCCTCTTATCCAATTTACTCATTGTTGCAAAACGTTTTCTGGAAAGATAACATGTTTTGTGGTAGTGATTAACAATAATTAATAGACAAAAATATTATTAAAAGTTATTCAATCAATGTAACAGTGATATTCTCCCAGAACCTATGTATTTTATTGATCAAACCCTTAGAGTTCTCCTATAACAGTAGCCTACCTTATTAAGTTCTCTTAACATCAACATACACTGTAAGTTAACTTAATGACGTATTATGATAATTATGAAGAATGCAAGCTAATTCAAATTATTGTCACGTCTGTGGATCAATTGTCACATCCGTGGTCTTTCTTGACCACGGACGTGACTTCCACGGACGTGACATATTCAGTAAAAATGTTCTGTAACTAAAAGCTATTTATGTTATGAATGAAGTTAGGGCCATGAAAATAATAAAATACTTTTTTTTTTTTCGTTACACTATGTCAAATAACTTTTTCTTATTATACTTACAGATATTTAATGGTAACAGATGTGACACAATCATCTGAACATACATTAAAACTTCCACTTTAACACAGTATTTCTCACCAATAAAAGAACAACCATTCACTGACAAAGCACCAGCAAACAAAATGGCTGAGTGGAAGTTGAACAAACAAAGAGAAAGCAACAATGCTGCCATTAAGAGTATTTTATATGAACTAACAATAAATGTCCATGGCCATGACAGTTTTCTTGTGACTGACTTTTGTTCTGTTGTACAACATTTATATTCAAATCCTTAAACAATTAATCACAGGCAAAGTATTTTCTACATATTAATATTAAAAAAAAATTATAGTGTTTTCTAGTTTAACACATTTTAATTTCAAACTTCTTGGGACATTTCACGGACAGAAAGTGGGACAGTCCACGGACGTGACATTTCACAGTATGTGGCATTATTATTTACCAATACTTTCATTCAAAGTTTGTTTTAATTATTTTATTAAATACTTGTAACTGCATGCATTACATTTCAATCCAAATACACTGTAGTTTTAAACAATTTTGATGTCAAAATATGTAAGGACATAAAAAGCACATTTTTTGGAGAACTACCCAAGCATCATTTTGTGCCTAGTACTATCTTCAGTTGGTAGAACTGTCAAACACGACGTTATTAAATGTTTCAACATTTTAAATTCTATCTTCCATTTTGACAAGTTCGGTTGAGCTCATAACCTTTATTATAGTTATGAAGGAGAAATCATTACTGCAAACGTTGATATAATCAATTATTAAAGGCATCTAACGCTTTCAAGTTCTAATAAATACTCTTCTCCTCAGTTATAGACTACTCATAAGGCGGCTGCCTACCACACACTTCAAATGCGTTGCAGTATGTTCGTAAACTGGTTTTTTTCTACGAAAATATTCCACATGTGCCAATTGTGCCAACGTACGAAAAGAATGTATGTGAAATTCAGATTGTGATCTGCACTGAACTTAGTTGCAGACTGTCCACCAATAAAATTATATGGTCACCTCTTAATGTCCCATAGTAAAAACCATTCGGCGGGAACCTTGCACGCTAGTTGAGCGCTTGGCTCGTTGAGGCGGCGTAGCATTTGATGCACGCTTCAAGGTCGACCTTACTGCTCCGTCGGTTTTGAGCCTCTCACGCACGGTTAGGCAGCGCCCTTAATGAGCAAACTCTTGTCCAATGACTACATAATTCACAGCACCAATTTCCATTTACAAACTTTTTTTCGTACACATGGAACGGGATGTCTTGCAATATAAAAACAACTGTGAAGTTTATTTAACACGTAAAAAATAAAATATGCTCAGATGTTCACATGTAAGCTATATCTGTATAGGATTTCGTATTGTTTTCATACCTGTACTGTTACTGTATATGCCAAGAGTTTCCTTATGAAATGGCTAATGCTAACAGCATTATTAATGTTTTAATGCAAAAATAGTTGTAGATGTAACATTAGAGACACTGTAACAGTCTTATTTGGTCACTGTGAACAATCATATTTTTGTACATGAATAATTTTATACACTAAGTATGGAAAACAAACATTTTGACTTTGGCGTGCCATTATGAAAAATTCCATAGGCTATAAAAGTTCTATTGTGTGAACATATCATTAGAAATAAAGATTATATAATTTTAATAGTATTATGTACAAAAATAAACTAACGAATTTTTAGCAGATAAACAGCGTTTTGAAATTGTGGTGTTGAGCGATGAGTGAATATGTGCGAGTGAAGATTAGACTTGTGTCTGCTGCGACGGTGTGGAAATGATTACTTCGTCCCAGCTTGTTTTTTTCCTCACCCATAGTTGTAGACCTGCCTGCCTCGACCTTGGCCTTACACGCAGCGAGAACGTATCCAGCTGTAGGAAGGACAAAGCTCCTCAGTTGGCCAGACACTTCTGTTCTGAAGAGTGTAGTGCTCGTTGGCAGCACAGTATCACAACGCAGTGTTGGATACATACCCAGCATCAGTTTGTTGTAAGCTGTGTTGACGTGTTCCTACACTTCTGCTGCATATTACTGTAAGTACTGTACATATTTTACGCGAATAAGGCCACGCCCGGTAGTTTTACACTGATTTTGAAAAATATTATTTTAAAGCAACATAATTTTCATATCGAAGAAACCGTGCATTATTTCGTCTCACATATATCACAATATATAACTACTTTTTTTTGGTAGCAATGGATGTCTCAGTTCTTCATATGTTCGCACCCAAAGTGTTACCAATTTTGTAACGAAAATTAGCCTACAAGCTACATAAATAAAGAAAGAAATTTAAAAATATATAAATAACAACGAACAAACGATGAATTATTTTACAAAAGGCCTACATAAAATCGCATGACTACTCTTAGTTCTAATTTTTTTCAAAACTTTATGTTAACATTTTTTGAGTATTGTTTGCATTAGTGTGTAAATATCTGCCTATCATCTTGGCCTTAAGCCGTTGATTAGATTCGCTCAACTCTCAGCCACGAATCAGTTTCACATTTCATTGATAATGACGGTGTTTCTTAGTTATGTCATTTGCGTGAAGTTAACCGCTTGTAGCCGAATTCGCACTCTTATTGCAATCAAGTGCTCCATGCATGGGCTGCATGCAGGACTTCTGGCGGGCGGTGTTGCCAGATCGCAACGCCTTTTCAAACTATGAAAACTACAATCATAAACGTAATTTGCTGTGTTTCAAGAATTTTCCAAGCAAGAAGAAAGTCTCCCAATTTAACACATTTTATACTTAATGTTACATATTTTGGTATACAGTTTGAAGGAGCAATATAAGTTGCAAACACAATAACAAATAAAACATTAAGAATTCCAATTAACGTTGTAAATGCTGTGTAGTGAAGATAAGTCGTGGGTGAAGTTTTCTGTTAATTCACTGATATGGACCACGGGCATTTGAATCTTCAATTCTCTCCAACATAACGAAAAAAAAAAGCGACCTAACTTTTGCATCGCCATTATTTTCAGACAGTATGTCTCAACGTCTTCAACAATGAATTAACGCTATGATCCATATTTCTCCTGCTTTTACGACGATTATTTTTAAAATCTTAAACGAGAACAGATATCGAAAAATTGTTACACAGTTTTGTTAAAAATAATATGTTAACTAATTTTTTTCAAGACAAACTACAAAATCGTTTCAATTAATTATGCAATTAAATAAATTATTATTAGTAAAATTACTAGCCAAATCTATAAAATTTTGTTTAGGCAAAATTCGACTGCACAGTAAAAACTATTTTCAACATACTTGTGCAAAAGTTCTTAGATTTCTGCTCTCGTTTAAGAATAAAATATAATTATCGGTAAAGTAGCTGAAATAGTGGATTGTGGACTTAAGTTCTCATTAATAAACAAGAGAAAAAATCGCGAGTGAAGAGCCAGGCTTCTCGCACTTGAAGGCATTCCTAGTCATGCATTACGGTCCAAACCACGAATAACATAAAGTAAGTTATGAAGTTATTTATAATGGTATAAGCCAGTTAAAATAACAGTTTTCTCGTAAACAATTATTTGTAATCACATGCAAAATGCAGTGCAAACTTGTAATACTCAAATGTAATTCAGACATTTAATTAAGAGATAAATATTTGTTGCAGAATATTCTTCTGAAAAATGGTAAATAATGTGAATAGAAACAACACTAATAAATAGTTGTGAACTACACCACTACGAATCTCAGCCCCTCAAATGTGAGCGGTATTTAGCAAACGAAGCATTTCGAGACCTTGTTATTATACTTTCTTCTCTCTGTAGACATAAGGAACATGACCCTAACATTTTTATTTTTATTACTGAAATATGCTGTGTGTATGTATACATGCACTATTAATGTAAATTTATGTAATCTCGCTAACGTAGAAATGATGGACATGTATTATTAGCTCGGGTACATGAGGCATTGTACCACCTCTCTTGCTCGTATTTTAGATGAGTAAAATACTATGACATGTGTTATGAGTTTATGCACTTCACCAATACTTACTTACGTAAACGTAGAGTTATGTTTGGTCATAAACTACTGTCACCGCTTTTCTGTATGATAAATTATATCTAATTCCAACTATACTTTTTTTGGAAGCGATGTACAATTATTTATTTTAAAAAAACACTAATACTTATTATTTTATTATATTTTAAGGCGTAAAAGAAAAGTACAGTAATATTAAAAAGTGTTTCAGTGTTACTATAATAAGTAATGGTGGCACGTTGAACTTGCATGCGTGAAAATCCGGGTTCGATCACCGGCTCCGGCCATCCTGATTTCTGTTGTCCATGGTTCCCCGTAATGGCTCCAGGTGAATACTAGGATGGTTACTTAACAAAGGCCATGGCCGACTCCTCTCCCAGCTGCTGTCATTGTATCAAGTTGTGTGTCGCCGTGTATAATAACCTCGCTGTAGACGAGATATAAAGCCCACTTACCTTTATCTATCTTTCTGGGTATAGGACAGATTTTAAAAAATAGCAAATTGTTTAGTATAAACGAAATTGCATTACTTATGGCTAGAAAAGATTAGAATTAGATGTTTAATCGCAAAAAAAAGGTGACGTTTCATTGAGATTTCTAAAGGCCGTGACTTTCGAAGAAAGACTGTAAAAATTGAGCCATTATTGTATATGTTTCTGGTAGCTGGAATTAAAAATTATTAAAGAAATCTATGACCCTTTTTTGACGCAGTTTCCATGGTAACAAATAATAAATTCATTAGGGACTGGAAAATTTCGCGAATTCAATTACTTGTAGGCTAGAATGCATTGTCCTATGCATACTCAAGACCCGTCTATTCGTCCATTGTCCGCTGTTCCACTGAGTAGCAGCTGGTGGACAAATAGTCGGGGCTTGAGTATGTATAGTACAATGGATTCTAGCCTACAGGTAATTGAATTCGCGAAATTTTATAGTCCTTATTCATAATACATTTAAGTAGAAGGAATGTAAGTCACTCTTATTTTGTAACTCAACGGACGTGCACGTAATGTATGGTTCTTAGCTTTATATGACAAAATATCCCATACACTTAGTGTAAAATAAAAGTGAATATTTGTCCGCCGTGAAAGAAATAATTTAAACTTTCTGTTTGGGACGTCAGTACGACCATAACGCATTGCTTTTCTGAGACGTTCGAGCATGCAGGGAAAATATAGTCAGCATTTCTATGTTGAGCTTTCTTATTTATTTGCAGTTTAAGCCTGCAGCCAAAAACGATAGCTACTCTAAAAAATACGCAGCTTCAAAATACAAACAATTAGTAGAATATATTTCTAGCTAAAAATTAAAAGAGTTTATTATTAATATTTACAGTTTAGTAAAAATAAAAATAAAATAATATTTGGCTTAATTTTTATCTCAACAAATGAAATTATATGCTTAAATTATATTTCAGTTATTTTATTTAGGTTTACGAAGAAAATGTTTTCGGATTTTTGTGCAATATTATTTTATTATTTCAATTTTTGTGGTAGTTGTATTTTTTGTATGTTCTGTCGTTTTCATGGACTTACATAGTTTTTCAAATTAAAGCATTCAGCATTTTGATGCAATTAATACTATCTAAACAGAAGGGTAATTATTACTCTTTCCGTAGTAACAATTACTATTCCCATAAGCAAGTAATAAAACCGCTAAAGACGTGAATATCTTTCTTGATAACATTTTAACAATAATTCAACTCTGTAAAGAAGAACTCTCACAATTAACAAGTAACTAATTGACAATGAGCAGCGACGAGCATTTACTTTAAATACTTTAAATACGACCAAAGATACTTCTTAGAAAATTTCTAGGCTATAAAAATACATTTTTTTTTCCAAAGCGACAAGTCGTACCTTGTGCAGACATAATATCAAATATGTATGCATGTACAATCTATATTAAATAACACTTGATAGTATTACACTTTATACGATTGTCTACATTTTACATGTTCAGTCTGATGCTGGCACAGCAGCGAACGTTTACGCTCAGCTTGACGGCTGTATATCTTATCCGTGACCTTACCTAGTGTCACCTACCTCTCTCACCCCGCCTTCCTGATAACTATTTGACAGCACGTGACCAAGACGTTTGACGAGGGAACACCGGAGTTAATGTGGCGAGATATACTGGCACTTCTTTCTCTACTTCTGCCACAGCGACATCGTGTTATTCCTGCTGTTCTTCGTTCACTTTCTTACCTTGGTCCTGAAGTAAACAAGTCCATTGCATCTCACTTGCTTCTTATTGGCTCAATTTAAGCATGGCCGCGCTGTTTGTTTAGTTGTGTTAGTATGTGTACGTGTGTGTATATGTACACATACACACATTTAAAAAAATATGCGACAAAATTTCACCGTTATTCGCGTTCAAAAACGTCACATAACTATACACGGTGAAATTTCGCGAATTCAGTGACCTGAACGTTAGAATCAATCTTATGCATACACAGGTCCCGACCATTAGTCTACTAGCTGCTACTCAGTGGAACAGCAGACAATGAACAAATAGACAGGGCTTGAGTCACTGAATTCACAAAATTTCACCATCTCTAGACGTTCCATCATCTCTAACCGCAGGTGCTCACGAAAAAGTAGTAGTAGACCTAATCTACTTGGTAGTACTGATAACGTGATCAGAATTACTCAGTCGTTGGAAGTTTATCGATTTTTGTTTTAGAGCGTATGAAAACTGTTGCAGATAGGCGACAGATTTATAAAAGATTTTATTTTACTTGCAATGTGTGTATGTTCGTTCGGGTTAAATCTTGTAACTGAATTTTAAAGCAGTTGTCCTCAACCGATTGAGCTGAAATTTTGTAATTATACACGTTTAGTTTGGATGACAATGCGTGGTTAGCTAAATGACGTAATTCTAAATCCAATATGGCGGACCGCCCAAGATGACGGACTAGTTATTTTTTATGCACTCCCATGATATGGGTATCAAATGAAAGGGTTTGCTGAGAAGAATGTGAATAAAACAATGGCGTTTGCTTTCAGCTTTTCGAGGAGATGGTGTACTATTGCCCGGCTAAACGGTAAGACTTAGCGTGGTCGTGTCTTAACTAATATCGATCTACACCTTGGACTAATTCTGGAGGTGATGAAAAAAAATCAAAATGGCGGAAAACAAGTAAGATTCAAGCTGAAATAATTGGTGCATGCCTCCTCCAAACACCCAAGTCATGATGTGAACCTACCACCTCTGGGCTCCGAGGCGAACCTTGTTGTATACAGTGGAGGTTCTACGGTTGTTGCCAAGTAGGGCACAAGTTGCAGTGAGCTGTGTATGGTTGTGCACTAGTTGACGCTACAACCACCGACACGCTGGTACATAGGTGCCGCTTACTACTGATTGGTCACAACATAGTAAGTAGGCAGTAGATATTTCATGGTTATTTGTTCACAGGAGTGTACAGTTCTCGGCAACTTGTGCCTTACCTGCCAATAATCGTGGAACCACCACTAGCCGTATATTATCTCTAACCCTTCTAAACGAAGCTCTGGGAGGGTCGACGGATATTTCTTCGGTACTCGTGGGAACAACCTGGATTAATAACTAAAAAATAAATTAATAGTAAAAAACAAGCTTCTTTATATTGCTCTAAAAAGAAGAAAATAGTTATTAAATTAAATTCCATTAATTTATTACATTACGCAATTTCTATGCTATTGTTGCGTGCCATGTACCTGGAGGCCAGTGGTCGGCGGCTGTTTCGTAACACCTTGAGGGCTGGCCGATGATTCAAAGCCCGGGTGGCTCATAGTGGGAATCCCGCCGAAACTACGTCATAGATACCTGTCCCAACTGCGTCTTAACCCTTCGAGGGCGACCGACGTGACTACAAGCACATCCGAAACATGATGACATATCTATTTTTAGACCCCTGTAATGCGGGGAACACCCGACTGTCTGGGCTAGTATAAAAGCACATAATCGGCACATTTGAGGGGAGTTCGCTATTGGTAGTGCTAGAGGAAGGTGCTACGCCTGTGGAGAGAGACTGGTGAAGACATCTTGGTGACGTCAAAGTCTACTGTGAGGTGGCAGGCGGCTACCTTCGGAGCAGTGTTTGGCGATACAAGAGGACTGCTGCGGCGGGCTGACAGGCGAAGAGGAGGTCCGCGACGGGAGTCGAACAGAATACCTCAAGAGTGAAGACAGCGGTGCACTCGGGGTGCTGCGCAGCACATGGTGAGCCATCACCACTTCGGACTGATAAGGTTATACATTGTCATTATTAGAAATACTGTTGATTGGATATATGACTGAATTTTATTTAGATTTATAGTGTTTAATTAATTGATGGTAGACTTTTCTTGTGCTTTAATTGTCAAAGTTAATTAACGTGTCTGTGACACAGGAGTAATTGTGTGCATAACTAATTGTGTTGTGAGAGTTCTAGTTGATTACTGTTTTTTGTTTTTCGTAACTTTGTGAGCTATTAAATCCAGTACTTAATTTAACTCTTTTATTTGTAA
>PNEQ01100408.1:34868-48302 GCA_003012365.1 Medauroidea extradentata | reverse complement strand
ATTAATTTCTATTTCCTGCCAGTTTATATCTTTCCGCCGATGTAAACACAAATAATGCCACGTGCTTTTATTTACATAGGGTCGTGCAATGTTTACAACTACATTAAACTGCTCCGATAAATTTTAGCTACAATATCTACTCATTAAATGCACGGGGGCTGAATGTAAGATATAAAAAAAGTAATCTTTGTTATAAATAACTGGGAGTTAAAGTCTGGTTTCTGTCCATCGACTAATCTAAACAACGCGCATTATTGCAGTTACAAATCTCGTAAATGGGGGCATATTTTATTTGAATTTGTAACGCAAAACCACCACTACAACAGATATGACACACACTATTCAATAATTCAAGTTTCGTTCAGTTCTACTGCCACGAACAACGGCGACGCACTTCAGAAACAATAAATAACGTATTTTCTTAACATGTGAAATAAAAAGTATGTTGTTTTTAGGCTGGCAAACGTAAAACATAATATACAGATTACAGATGGTTTCACATCATTTGGGCGATGATACTCAAAGTAATTACCAATACTTTTGAATGTGTATATACGCAAAACCGGCAACCGCACGCAAATGATGCAACCAAATATGCAACTTGGCGGCGAGAACATAACTCTGATGCCACTTGTTGGTGGAGTTTTGAACTGTCTGAAGCACGGAGCAAGCGATAACGGCTACAGCGACTCGAGGTCGACGATAGCGTCACATAATTATCGCGCCAATCGAGTCTAATTATAATGTATGTACATATGTCAATAAGACCATAAGTAAATATTTTGAAGTGTATTGAATACAGACAGGTCGAGTTCGTCATATGTTCTTTCACTAATGTTGTATTCAAATAGGAAAATACACGGAACTACGTACAATAAATCGCTACCAACCATACAAGCAGTAAAGTAAGTCTTGTTAGTGGTGATGTATATGCAGTAACGGCTAGTGATTTTTTCAAAGGTTAAATCTTTAGTGCTCACTTTATTCCGAATGGCCTCTGGACACTCTCCTATCTAACAATGTATTTTGCTTGACCCCCTTGTTGTTTGGTTGTGATAAAAAATACGTTTTGATAAAGTGTTTATCTTAGTGGAAAGGAAGTGGGCAGAGTTTAGTACGACCGCCCTAACTGAAGCGCCAACAAAATACTATATTCTCGGTAACTTGGCGAACTACAGTTAAACAACAAGGGGGTCAAATATCCAGGCGAGTGTCCAGACCCTGACTCTATTGAATGCTAATTCGATATTTGGTGCATAATGTATTGCTAGAAATAGTCTTGTTAAGATTTGTATTATTAAACAAACCTCTAATTTCTACGGCCGTGGTTGGGACTATAATCCCACCTCTAGGCAGCATTGCTTACACCCGATCACTTCTAAGGCCATGCACCCGATTACACCCGTAAATGTGGTTTGGTTTTTCCGCCACGAGAGATACGAATCTATATAATCATTCTCTTTGTAATGGGAGCCTCCAGCGTGCTTTATTTAATTCGTTACTCTTTGCAGAGCGGAGGAGGAAAACGTGGATGGTGGAGGGAAGTTTTGGATACAAAATAATTAAGAAATCGCTAAGCCTAACAGAAGAAGAATACTGTTGTTGTTATTGCTCTTATTGTTGAAAAAAAAAGAGAGGTATGCGACAGAAATGTAAGCGTTATGTTTAAACTTGTTTATTCTAGTAGTATATTCTTGTTTACTGTTTGCTACATGTACGAGACGTTATGCCGAAATGACAATTGCGCGATCGAAGCGATATTCTTTATTATTGCGAACACTAATTTGGCTGCCGTACAATAAATACTTGAAAAATAACATGCTACTACATGGGGGTACGTTTAGCCGCCCATCGTGTATCCAAATATGGGGTGTAACGGCCAAACTATTGATTTTAGAAATGTAGTTCACTGATGAAAAATGCTTCTAGTGACGTTCTAAGCAGTCCTACGTATTTTTTTTTTTTTTTTAGGTTTAAGTTATATTATGTAGATTAGGTTTAAGTTAGGTTAAGTTAGGTAACCTGACCTAACCTAACATTATGTTCGGTAAAGGTAGGTTACTAACCTAATCCATACTAACCTAATCTAATCTCACTTAAACTAACCTAACAACCTAACCTATGCTAACTGAAACTAACATAACCTAACCTAAACTATTCTAGAAAATTTAACCTAACGAAAATTTTTTAAATGTAGGACTACTTAGAACATCACTAGAAACATTTTTCATTAATAAATTATATGTCTAAAATCAATAGTTTGGCCGGTACACGATTAGTAGCTAAACTTTATATTTTACAGTAACATTGCCGCGCCATTGTGATTCCGGTATTACCGTGTCGTGAATTAATATTCTATTGTATTTAATTAACGTACAAGATTGTCTTTTCGAATTACAGCAGAACGTTCTTATTTGCCATTTTTAGCCAATTAAAACTAACCAAAACTTATCATACTATTCATATTCTCGCTGGTGCAATGAATGCCTGGGTTCTAAATCACTAGGCATGGCGGTGCCGTGAACCGTAATTCTCAAATTGTTTTTGTGACGTGCAAAATGTCTGTGATCAGATATGAGTTCTAATTTGTTATAAAGATATTTTAGTTGTTTAGACCTTTCGATTTTTACAGTCTGCTTGTAAACTGTTGCAGTCTTTGATTGTCCATATCCAGCCAACCAGAACATTGTAAATGTTAAAGAACAGATAGTAGCCCAAGAGAAAGAAGCTAACTAATGCTAAAGGTAGAAGAAATTGCAAAGAGAAAAAGAAGAAAAGTTGAAAAATGCAAGAACTATTAAAAAGTAGTATTGAAGAGTTTGAAAGTAGACTAACTTATCAGAAAAGAAGAGGAAACATAGTGAAACTAAAGATTCTGCAAATTCTTTGTTTAGTGAAGCCACAAAATATCTTTGGAAGGCTTTGAAAACAAGTTAAGACTTAAATAAAAAATTTTAAAAACCCCTGACTCACAGGATACTACGGTAAATTTCAAATCGATCAGACCAGTAGAATTGCTCACATTCACTAAAAAAAAAGACTAGAAAAGAGTTGATGATCTTTAAACGGCTAAAGAGATTTCCTTCAATCATAGCTAATATCGCTCTTTATCAAGTCAGCTTTTGATGAAAAGAAACCGCATGAAAATAGGTCCATTTGTATAGGAGCTATGATGTCACAGATACACAGACACATCAGACTCATAACAGCCTTCTCTTTGTGTCTGTGGTTAAAAAAAGGTGATCTTAAGGAAGCTAATGCTGCTCAAGGAATGTTGGAAGGTGTTATGTCTTTGAAGAAGAAAGCAAGAAGATAAAGATATTAAGACTCTTAAAAACTGTGGGCGTAGTGCCATTCTAAAAAGATTTAAACATTGCATGGAGATATCTGCTGCTTAGGTAAATTAAGTTCATTTTTACATTTTAGTGTTAGGTTAAATGTTTAGTGAATATTGTTCCATTTTTACATTTTTGCAGGCCTGGCCAAAGGCATGCCAGGGCCTGGGTCAAACAATATTATTAGGACCCCCTCCTCCAATGACTGGAAAAAAAAACCAGTGTGTTTGCATAAATGCCATATTTCAGATGGAACTTATGCCAGATATCAAAGTGTTTAATGGACTTAACAAAGTTTTTGTGTATATTTATCCATATTTTAGTATGTTTTAACTGTTTTAATAACCATTTAACTATTACCTCTGTTAAAATTTTGTTTGCTTTAATTCAATCATCAAGCTTTCGTTCATGAATCTGCAGAAGGATTTGAAAGTAATTTATGGGCTGTTTCTCTCTCGAGCACCACTTGAGCACAAGGAGTTTGCGGGTTAGTTTGTGGGTGGCAAGTTGAACGTGAAAATAGCCACAATACAGTAGTAGTTTTGTGGGAGTTTATCTCCCCAGGATTAGGGATGCTCGACTACGAAGTCGTTCCATTGAAATAATTGCAAATTAAATCCAGTAAAATTGTCACATTATGTATTTAGCTTCCTCAATTCCACTTTTCTATGTCTTTTCACTTCTAGTGTCTTACAGTAATCTGCAAAAACTGTCTGCATTGAAGTTTGTGAAAATAAAGAAAAATACACAATTGGCATGGCCTTACCGGCCAGCCCAGCAGTGCAATATTTTCTCCTAGATGGCGGAGGGATGACTCACTCGACTACACTACATAAAATGTACAGTTACCTTCCCACCCAATCACAAGTCTACGTGCAGAAATTTTCTCATACTTAGTGGCCTGGCCAAATATATGCCAAATCAAAAAGAAACAAAATGCCAGTGACTCTGCTAACTAGCCATTAATATTATACTTAGGTATTCAGGGTGTTGACTGACTGGGTAAAATTGGATTTGTACGGAAATTTTACTCACTGGGAAAAATGCAGGAATTTAGCCCAATGTTTGAATATTTCTGCATTCCCGTCGTCAAAATTTATTTAAATATTTAAACATATATTTTTGCTAAGTGCTGACGACAAGACCACACAAGTTGTCACATGTAAGTTAGGTTAAGTTCCCGAGTACGTTTGCTTGCGCTGGGTTAATGGACTCACAGAGATTCTTCTGTTTCTTTGGCTGGCAGTGGGAGTTTTTGAAAAATCATCACATTGCTTCTTGCGGATAATAGTTATTTCGAAAAAGCCTGTTTTAGATCAATGGGTCTGGTGGATCAGACGTAAAAATCAGAACCGCTTGCCTAAAAGGTCGGTTAAAGGTAGATCACGTGACAATCTTCCGATGTAAATAAACTAGCAGAAGCATTTGATATTTAACCTCTTCTAGCAACACAATGTATAAGGTAAATGGAACGTGCCGGCGTGTGATAATATTACAGAGTGATCGGAAAGTTGTGCACGTTGATGTGCAATACATGTGTAATACATTAGTAGTGTACATTCTCAACGTGACCTTATAAACCGTCCTTGTGTTCTGTGCTGCAAGAATCAACATTTCACCTTCTAAGTCATAATGGCTTCTTTTTTGTTAAGGTAGCGATTACTTTCACTCAACGACTCAACAAAAGTTCATTATTGACAATTGTTTCTCTACACGTGGTGACGGCAGCCATTTACGATTAAAATTTAACACAACTTTGAGTTTGGCGATTTTGGTCAATCTGTTTACGTTGTGACGTCATTTCTGGTGGGTGGACCGTTGCCTTTCCGAAAATATGGAGTGGTCGCTCCGGCAGCTGGCTCTGCTTTTGTTTATTGCAGCAGATAGTTATTTTATAGGCAGCAAGTTTTAATTGGTTTTTAGTTTAAGGTAATGATAAGTTAATATAATCAACAATTTGTGTTTGATATTATTGGATATTTTTATGTGACAGGCAAAATTGAAGACTGCGGCAAATACATTTAGAATTAATTAACTTTTAGTGACATAAATAAGTTATGAGTAGTTTTCTGTATTTGTGACAGTAATTTTCTTGAAATTAAGTTTTTGTTACTGTTTAATTTGTACAAGATTCTTTCACATTATAATTAGTCTCGTTTACGATAGTGCAAGCTGTAAACATACATGAATTTTTTCATTAGTGTACGGGAATTCTGTGAGCCAACTTGGGTAGACACCCTGTAAATGACTCTAAATATAAAATTTAAATGACCTGTTGCTACATGATGCTTGTTTCCATTAATAAAATACAAATTCGACACCTGTAATGTTCCCATACAAACAAATGTCCTGAATATAAGTCTGTTATAAGAGGAAGACAATTGTGTGCGTGTAGACATGCTGGCATGTGTGTATTTAATATTTACACACACACCCTGTATATTGTCTAGCATTTTCTGTAATCATACAGTTTGAAGAAATTAAATAAATCATTATATAAACATTTTTATCTTAATTAATTATATAAAATAACTGTTAATCTCCAAAGTTTTAATTGATTGTTTCAGGGAGTGGACCTAAGCCTTTCAAAACTTTTAGTAACAGTAGGTCAGTTACCTTGACATGAACCGCAACCTCAAGTTGTTGACTTGGCCTCGTGCAGCACGTGCTATTTCTCATTTAACGTCTGGATAAGAAGCTAACAGAGGTCCGGTCAGTTGAACTTATTCATTGGATACTACCTCAAACAAATAGGCAGTATCAGAGAATCTTAATACACATTTCTGGGCTATCTACCTGATAAATTTTGTTCAGAACTTTGTTCACAGTTGATAACAGACCCATATTGATAACTGTTGCTATATTCTAATATCAATCATCCCTTCTTAGTACAGAGTTTATAACATTGATGCCAAATGGTGGAGAAGAGTGCAGTTTTATTTTCACTAGGACTGGTTTTGCTGTGGGCAGATCTGATTTGATATGCCTGTTGGAATTAACGCCTTGTAGACTACAAACATCCCAGATTGGACCTATGTGTTCATGTTATTATTACGCTGAATGTAGGACATCTGCTACAATGATTTAGGTTTGATTTAAGTAGGTCAGAGTCCAGGTCTTGTGAACATGAGAAATAAGATTGACGCAGCTGATAGTTATCCCTCAACATAGGCGTATCCAGGGGGGCCGAGGAGGCTGCATCCCCTTCCCCAAATGACACTGATGCTAAATGTATGTAATTAAAATGTAATATGCATAAATAACACTGTGATGCAATTTAGTGACTGTTGTGTTAACCTGTTGTAAAAAACGTGTGTGAATGTAGGTATATTGTATTTATTATTATTTTACTGTGCTCTGGGAACGGCATACTACTAGTGACAATACTAATACTCATTAACCCCCCACCCTTCCCACCCGCCAAAAATAATTTCTGGATACACCATGGCCCCTCACCATGCTATTCCTCAATTCTTCCCTCCCCCCTTCTCCATCTTGTAGAATGAAGTTGTGTTGCTCCAAGAGCATAGTACGTACTGAGGACATGTCCAAGGTTAAGTGTGAACTTCTGAGAAGTCTTTATTGTCGAGAATGATACTGAAGAGAGATTTTTATTGTTGTCTGTTAACTTTTGTTTGTAATTAGAGCTATACACTGACAGATTATTTCTTTCACTGCTGTGTTTATTAGAATGTGGACCCTACTCTAACACTAAGGTGTTTGTATGTGCATGTTAGTAAAGTTTACCTCACATAAATATTCCACTTTTTGACTTATCTTAAGACTATAACTTAATGTGTACAAATTTCTACAGAAAAATATTAATTTATTGTTTTGCGCTATTTGAGAGCCAGCTGAGTGTGTTTGTGTGACAATCACTTGTCTCGGGGGAAACACTGTGTATTCCATGGCAGCAGCTGTAACTGTCTAAAAGTGTATTCTTATATGAGACTAGGGTTACCAGATGTCCTCTTTTACCTGGACATGTCCTCTTTTCAACGCCTTGCAAACTGTCTGGTCGGATTTAAAAAAAATGAGCCAAATGTCCTCTTTTTCAAAAACAGACAGTCAAGATGTATTTTTATATGGTCTCTGTGTCATGAAATGTTTAGTTCGATGCAGA
Organism: Medauroidea extradentata; assembly: GCA_003012365.1. NCBI lineage: Eukaryota > Metazoa > Arthropoda > Insecta > Phasmatodea > Phasmatidae > Medauroidea > Medauroidea extradentata. The sequence goes on along the minus strand of PNEQ01100408.1, from coordinate 40,844 downwards.
CAGACTTCGCGCTTATGTGCAACTTCCTTGCTTTGGAAATTATTATGTTGATCGTTTGTTATGCATATGTTTACAGCACGACCGTAGTTTACAGAAAGTGCAATTGTCAGCCTATACTATTTCTTTCTGTGTTTTGTTTTGTAGTGCTAACATACTTGGAGTTTATTTCTAGATATTATGTTTGCTTTTTTTTTTAATTTACTCTACTAATCTACAAGGTAATAAAGTAACTAATTTATACATGTACACAAATAAACCTTTATGGTGTACTCTGAAGTGTCCTCTTGTTGGGTTACACTGTTGTGGCAACCCTATATGAGACGGACTATAGAGAGACAGCCACAGTGAAGAGTCAATGTGGTGTGTACAGGCGCTGTACGAGAACGGCGTGCACGAGCAGCTAGTACGGCTGCTGCGGAGCGGCGTGGCAGCAACGTGCCAGGCGCTGGCCCTCATGACTCGCCATCGCGCTTCCCTCGCCGCCCTTGTGGCCCTCGACCCCCTCAAGGACCTGGTGGCAGTGTTGAGGAGTGATTTGCGCTCCTGGGAGGTGCGCTGCTCCGCGGCACATGCATTCTGCGAGCTGGTACGCCTCGACCGCCGTATGGCCCTGCAGGTGCTCCACCATCACCACCAGGTATACAGCTCCTCCCCTCTTCTCCTTCTCCGCTACATGGTCTAGTACATTATTATAAGACTGTCATGTATACTTACAGTAAGTTCTACTATAAAGTCACCTTCCATAAAGCATTTTTTAAGTTGTCGGTAATTTGTGGCAATGTTTTAAATAACATTGCAATGTCATGGTTTAAAGTAGGTTTTTTGTGCTATTTTAGACAGGTTTATACTGTGGGTTTTATAAAAAAACATATAATTTGGTTGAAGTGTACTGTGTACCAAAGTAGAGGTTAATGAATTGATGATGCAAAGTGCTTTTCTACGGGAATCTAAATGTTTAAGATGTCAAAATTTAATAAATGATTGAATACTTGCAGGGTTTTCAGTTGTGTAGGAAAACATTGCTACAGAATAGCAAATGAAATGTGAAATTTAGAGTACAGTGTTTTTGAGGTGTCTGAGAACCTTGATTTAACATTATTTTAGTAGGAGAATGTGACTTGTGGTTTTACATAAAGATGTGTTTTCGTGGAACATAATGCAGCTTTATGGAGTGACATTTTGTTGTATTTTGTAAAATGTTTTTTATAATGATCGGTTTTGTTGCTGCCTGCCATTAATTTTAAACTAAGCTCTTCCTTTAAATACTAAATAAAATATTTATTTTTGGACACTGTATACTCAACACTTTCACTGTGTGGCAGGGTTGCTGCTTTGGTGCTCTTGAACACGTTAATGACAGGCGAAAGTTTAAGGTTATGTTCCAATGTTTTGGGGATCGTGTGGAGCACTACACGGACTGTGTTTACAAAAATATGATGGTTTCGCTCATACTGTAGGCCTAATTTATTTACTGATAAATAGTTTCAAACTTAATCCATTACTTAAGATGTACATCAGTGATCGTTGGTATTGTAAAATGTTTCACAATTATTTACTGTGGTTTAATTAAGGCAACAAGAATTACGTTGAGGCTATGCTCCTCACTACATACTGTACTTTGGACTATGCTTCAAGCAAAAAGAAAACAAACAAAAATGTAGAATAAATCAAAACTTTTCACTATCACCTCTTTGGTTTTACTTTCCCTGAAAATGTTTAGATTCCCAGCATCTTATCAAAATTAAAAATAGACAGGGTGAAACAGTAGTTAGGCACGTTCCCATCTTACGTGACCAAGCTCTCCCTGCTTCTTCTGCCAACCCCACTTCTCCACTGTGCCCGTAGCATGACCGTCTCGCTTGGCCATCTTTATACGACTGTATACTATGGGTTCCTGCACCCAAAACTCCTGCCTGCCTGCCTGCCTGCCTGACTGACTGCCCAGTGCTCGCGAGCACCATGGTAGCTATAAGCATGCTTTGGCGGAGTGATACCACAAGATCCAAACTATTGAAAATGAACAAATTTACTCTTAAATCATATAAAAAGGGTTACAACTATTACATTTGTTAATTTTACAATAAAATAACACAAAAATGAAACTAAAACAGTTAATTGGAGACAAAATTTGCAAACAGGAAGGACTATTTCCACTGTGCAATACTCGAAGCAGACTAGGTAAAGGCTGACCAACATGCGTCAATCACCTGCATCACTGAGAAATTCCATGAAGCAGATGATCTGACAACAACGTCGGGGCCAGACAGCCTGGAGAAGCTTGCAACATACAAGAAGTTACTTCACCTGGAAATTTTAATGAACTACTAAGAACTGCCAGAACTTGGAAAATAAGAAAAATACAAGGAAAAGTTACATTCACAAAAAATAATTAATATTTTACAATGGTCAGTTTGAAACAAAAAAAGCCACAAAAGATTCTACTTTTAAAGCTCATGATTGTATTTTATATTTAAATTTTGAAAACTGCATTTAATTTACTCATTTACCCAATTACTAAGTTATTCAATTCTGTTGTGTTACCATTCCATGCACTTCATGAAGCAATACTGAAGAAGACAAATAGCCTGTAATTAAAGATATAAATTAAAATAAGAAAATATATTTTATATATAAAAATGAATCGCAAAATGTGTTGGTAAGCGCATAACTCAACAACGCCTGGACCAATTTGGCCAATTCTTTTTTTTAAATGTTCGTTGAAGTTCAAAGATGGTTTTTACGGCGAGAAAAATTCGAATAATTGCCAGAAAAAAAACCCTAAAAACAGTAGAGTCAATTTGAACTTTATTGCTATTGTTGTTTAAACAATGTAGGTATGTTCCTGTGATAGAGGCCTTAAGCATTCACTCAGGTATTGTATAAAGTTTGGGGTGTGGGAGGGATGGGGTTACGGGTTCGTATCCCGTGCAAGACTTTGCGATGGGAATCACATGACATCATACAAGCGTATAGCGCGCGCTCTTTACACTTTTATTGAGTACGCTAGCTGTTAAATGCCGGGCAGCTGTTTTATAGAGAAATAAAGATGAATTAAAGAAAGTACGCTTAGCGCAGTAGACTGGACAAATTTGTTTGTATTTGATGTTTTAAAGATAAACAGTGAATATAGTATAATATAGAATATAGTATCACCATCATTTAACACGTAACTAAAAGTTAGTTACTCTTTTCTATAGTACACGCGGGCGAAGCCGCAATGGGACAGCTAGTTTTATATAAAATTAAATTAGATAGGGCGAAGTGCCTGCATAAACAAGTCCAGAGGCACACAGTGGCAGAAACCTGAGATCAGTCTCTAGTACTTCAAGGAAGGTGCTGTCCCAGCACAAGTTTATTAATGAAAAGGTGTTGGAAGTAATCGTACGAAATAAAAAGTATAGTTAACTAATTAAAAAATTTTTTTGTTAGGTTAGTTTGTTACTTTTGTTTTAAGTTAAGTTATTTTACTATTAAGTTTTAGATTTTTCATTAGGTAAGAAATAATGGACTACTTAATAGTAAAATAATCGAAGTTAGAACCGAAGCTAACCTAAACCAACATAAACTAACCTACCCTAATTTAACGAATGTAACCTAAAGTAATGAAAAATGGAAAATTTTGAAGTTAGAAAACTACAATTAAATTTATGTACGACTACTTCTGACGTCTGTAGAAACATTTTCCATTAATTAACTATACCCTCTAAAATAAATAGCTCGGCTGGTGATGTTGAGTCGTGATTCTTGATATTCACAGTGGCATTTAATTTTTATGTTGATATTTACCATGGCATTTAATTTTTTCGTTTATAAATATAATTTTTGTGCACATTTTTTGGTATGTTATTCTTTTACTTCTTTTTGAAACAGCTCAGGGGACATGGGACAGGAGACATAGAATTAAAAATTAACCAATTCTCCGAGTACAGAGGATAGGGGACATGCGAGGACATGACCCTGAAGTCACATGATCACACTGGACCAATCACAGCTTATGTCGTCATGAGAACAGAGGACAGGTGACATGTCAATTGTGTCAGGGGCTTAAGATTGAATCAGTGGTTTCCATGTTAAATTTGCTTTATGATTGTGAGGCTTTGTAATATTAGCAATGAACACAACACACAAACGGCATTGAATAACTTTAACTAATTTAATATTATTAGGCTAATTATTTACTAGGTTCTAAATATATTTTGCATACAGCACTACGTTGAATATGTAGACTGTGTAATCATAAAATGACTAGTGATAGTTTGATGGCAGTTACACTTACATGTGAAATGCCGCGACTTGTTTACGCTATATTTTAATAATTTTAAAAATTGTACTATTTCTGAATTCTTGAGGTTGGCAGGTATGAAGTAGTCAAGCAAACTCTAACTTTACACCAAATATAACTCGTGCACATACAAATGGGGTCTAGAGAGCTCATCTCTCTGCACGTCGTCGCACTCAGAAACAAACAACACTAAAGAAAATGGGAAAACACACGACTTACAGAGAACCAAGTTAATGGACGCACAAGCGACCCGATACGAAACTAAATACGACTTACCACGTCCAATATCTAGGATGCAACGGGGTGCCCAAAGAGAGAACACAAGCAACACACAAGGCGGCTGCTGGAAGCGAAATGACTCCCAGAGTGGCGGGAGCGCCCCTGCTGACGAGCCACGAAGGGGAAAGGAGGGGAGGGAAGGAGGGGGCGAGAACGGCTCCGAGGAGACCCGAAGATAACAGAAGGTCAAAGGCGCGTGCACCAAGCGACCAGTGTGCCAGACAGTTCAAGTTCACACTGCAGCCACACCACACACGCACTCAAGAGTTCATATCGTGTTAATCCAGTAACCCAACAGTACAGTTCATGCCCAAACGGCCGGTGCTCCAGCACAATCTACTCTTCTTCTTTTGAATTTTCTTGCAACAGCTTTGCTGTTTCAGTAAGCTGGCTGTATCAGAAAAATGTCATGACCATGATTTCATATTGTGACGCGTCCCTTTTGCGTCTGCTGTGTGTTGCTATTTGGACTATTGCTGTTGTAGTCTACTGCAGTTGGTGTTGAGGTTATGTTAAGTTTGCGCGTGCTCCGGATATCTCAGTTTGATTTAATTTCAGGGTTAACCAATCATCGTGACTTTATCAATAACAACTCACTCAGTCAACGGTTGATTTATTTTTGTTTAACTTTGACAGATGTTTACAAAAGGCAGTTTCTTACAAAAGGCGGTTATTTACTAAGCACAAATAAACCCGTCAGCTGTCCGGCGTTACAATGTCTGAGCGCAAGTTAAAAAAAAGAAAAACAAAGTAATGATGAAACGTTCGTACAAACTGTTCTACAACTAACGCCCTCCTTGGGCCACCGCCCGGCACAAACCGTTCTCACTCACCTCCTCCTCGGGCCAGCGCCCGGCCTCAACTGTTCTACAACACGCGACCGTCACCCTCGGGCCAGCGCCCGGCACCAACTGCCCTCTCACGGCAACAGACATGGCAACAAATAGCGCACACGGCGGAGTGATACAACAGTATCCAAAATTCAACAAAACCCGCAAAATGACACTTAAACACATAACAAAGGATTCCAAAATTTCCGTTTATAGGTTTTACATTGAAATAAAATGATTTATCCACACAAATAATATAATTGAGGACAAAAAATGGGCAACAGTGGAACTACGTTTCGCGGCGCAATACCCTAAGCAACCCCCTGTGATGGCTGACCTACGTGCGTCAATAACCTACGTCATGGAGAGAATTCCATGAAGCAAGCGATCAACCACAACGTCGGCGCCAGAAATCTTACAGCCTGGAGAAGCTTGCAACACCTGAAGTTACTCACTTCACCAGGGAAAATGTAATAATATGCTAAAATTGCAAAAACTCAAAAATTGCTCAAAATACAAGAAAAAGTTATATCAACAAAAATAATTAAAATTTTACTGTGGTCAATTTGAAACCAAACAAGCCAG
>PNEQ01100408.1:0-34768 GCA_003012365.1 Medauroidea extradentata | reverse complement strand
GGGGAAGTGACTGAACACTTCACAATATAAAAAAAATTATGGTTTATCTTTACGTGTGTGTGTATAGATACACAAAAACCCTTCCCCTCTTGCCTAGTATAGTAAGTGGGAGCTGTGTCTTGTCAACATTGAGGTCCTAGCGCTGGTAACAAACAACTTGACACATTGACAGGAACTGAGACAGGAATCTGCCATGGCCTTTGTGAGGAACCATCCTAGCACTCGTCTGGAGCGATCTTGGTAAACCTTGGGAAACTGAAATCAGAATGTCCAGATCCAGAGATTGAATATGGGTCGTACTGAATGTGAGTTTTGTGCTCTGTAAGTCACTGTGTTTGTTTGTGTGGTTGGATGATGATAATTAATTGTATGTGGTTCAGGTTCTACGGGAGATGACTAGACTGGTCAGTCTAATTTTACGTGCTTTAAGAACATGCTGTAGATAAACAAACACTGAAAACGTCAGTTTAAATCTGCACATTTTTGGGAGTCAATACGGGAAAACTGCGAAACAACAATCCTAGATTGTGATATTGTCCACCTACATGTGCAAACACTTCTCAGAATGGTGCATTTAAGTATGATTTTTTGTGACACAGTAAAAGTAGGAGATTTTGTGTCGGAGATTGTTTTTCGGAAATACGTTACCTGAGAAAAATATTTTGCTTAGAAACTTGGCCGAAAGTATTGTCTAGGATTACTGGTTATTGATTTTTGTTAACTGTTTTAGAGAAATGTACAATTTGAAACTGATGCTTTTAGTGCTGAATCATGTATCATGCTCTCTTAACTTCTAAGCCATTCTTTATGGTTTTGCCTACATGATGTGGTTAATGTTCAACTCATTAAATTTAGTTTTTTTTACAGGAGGTAATAGTCAGCTTGCTGAGCAAACAGATTCCTGCAGAACTGTCCACAAAACTTATTCATTGTCTCACAAACCTTGCAGTTCACGAAGACATCCGCAGTGCAATTGCTGACCGCCAGATGATAGACACTTTACTTTCCTACCTGGAGGTAATATGTACTAATGTAAAAATAATGCTAAGTTTGTAATGTAACATCAGGTAAAAAAATAAAAAAAATTGAACATGATATTAATTGTAACTTAACTACCTCACAGAACAGCATGACCTTTACAGATTCACATTCAGGAGGTGTGTCAGTATTTACCAAGTGACCTCAATGCTTTGCTGGAAGTGGTTTACAATTCTCCTTTCATTACGTTGTAAACTTTCTCAAATTCTAGCAGTTATTCTAAGGTGCTAATTTAACTTTGTGCATCACATGATGCATAGTATTATTATGCTGAGAACTTGTTCCATGTATACGTATGTATGTAAAATACAGTATATTCTATAATTAGTAAGTTAGTAAAGATCCATCTGAAGATTTTTATGTGTAAAAATGTTCAGCCAGATAGCATATAAGATTTTGTCTTCTGCCCTTTGTTTGTAGTAACTATGCTGTGTGTGTGTTAGGGGATTGGCGCAAGTGTATACATATACAGTAGTACAGTATATGTTTTAGTATCTTTGTATTAACCTACCACGGTCACATAACAAATTCAGTTTCTCTTCTTCCTTTGTTGTTTCCTATTTTTTCACTGTTCCATCATCTTCCACCCATGTTGTCTTTTCCTTTCTTCTGACCATGTTGTTCTGATTTATATTTACTTCTGCCTTGGAAGGCTTGTAAATTTAGTGTTTTATGTATAAAAAGGTTTTTTTTTTCTGTTATTTCCAATTGTTTCTAGTTCTTCCTGTATTTCTGTAATCCATGCTTTTGTTGATTTCTTCTTCCAGAAATTTAGGAATATTTGTTTTGCCTGCCTGTTTCATTATTCTAAAGAAAATTAATCTTCGCTTTGACATTTTCTCTATATTTTTGTAGATCTCCTCGTTACTTCTCATTTGCCAACCAACTGTATATTTTATTTATATTATTTTTATTTAAATAAAAAATATGGGATAGTGACAAATGACTATTGCTTCTCAGTGAGAGTACAACTTGCTGTCATGTCCAGCGTATGCAACCGATAAAGAACAGCACGAAAATGGCTAAAGCATACAAAACTAAAGAAGTGCTTTGAACATATGCCACTATTGCTGCAATGGCGTATGTCTAAAACACTTCTTTACTTTGTAACTTGCCCCCATTGCAAGATTCGTTCAAAAATAACATGGTTGAAGTGTGCATTTAGCTTGTGTCACCCAGTAAAATGTTAGACTGGACCAAACTCTGACTAAGCCAACATGCAACGAACAGAAAATGTACCTGAGCTGAAATGTGTTGAAGTTTCACTACATATTTCAACACATGTTGGCTTACAAACAGAACAGTTAGTGGAGTCATCTTGTAGCAAAACTGAGACCTACTAAAGAAATGACATTAATCTTTTCAAATTGTGACGGGGCCCAAAGGACAGCTCCAGATTTAAATTCTTGTGTAAATCCTTTTTGTTTGCTCGACAAAAACTTTGTGTTGTCAGTTTATTTTACGGTATCTTTAACTACAGTATTCATCTCTGGAGTGTCTCATGTGTTTAATGGTACTATTATTTATTATTCAAATAAGCATAGGTTACAGTAATTAACGATAAACAGTAAATTGTGAAGTAATTTTTTTCTTCAGAATACTATAAACGACATTTGATTTGATAATTTAAAATCTGTTCAGCTTCCTAGGTTTAACAGAGAGTAGAACAGTTCACGTGATGAGATAGATGTGCTCAGTTTATAAATTTAGGTAATTCTAACTAACCTTTGTTTTCTATTTTAATTTTTGATTTTGCTCCATTTATAATCCAAATACAATGGGGATATTAACTATTTTTATTTTTATTTAAAGTACATTAGATTAAATGAATAACTCTACTCCACTTTCATTATTTGTGTCCATGTAACCCAATAGAAGCGTAAATAAAAAAGAATGTTTACTTTAGCTCGGTAAAAATTAATGCTGCCATGTTGATGTCCCTGTGAAGTCATTAGATTTGTTATAGCATGTCTGTTTACTCCTAACTCTACAGCAACTTACTGCACGCCAAGCATATGACAACACATATGGGGCAAAGCCTCACATGGCCCCACAACAGTAGATGGAATCCTTTTCTTCTTGTTGCTCCGTTACCCTACTCACCTTTACTTTGTTTCCTATGTAACACTTTAAGTTGTAAACTTAAATTTTATTTTAGATACCGTAAATTTGGATAAAGTAGGTGAAAACGTTCAGGCACAGTTTTTGATGAAACCAAAAGGAATTATGCAAAAGAAAAAAATTTGCTCAATTCACGATTTATTCAAATGTCTAAATTCTCCTCAAAAGAAATTTTACAGTTTCTCCACAACATTACCACGTATGACATTTCTTGTACTGGGCACTCAGGAACTGACAGATTAAAAGCAGACAGAACACCATCTTGAAGAAAAACTGGAGACAATAAATTTAGTACTGAAAATGTCCGAACGAAAACAGCAAAATTACAAGAAACAAATGAAGAATACTGATCTGTGAAAACATGACCCTAGGCACCCTATTAGCCACATGCACAGGCGGAAGAAAAATCGTGTAGAGTTCAGAATGTTCGAAACAAAGTTATAAAGTAAAACTGTCCCGGGTGTTGCCTATGCATGTTAAAACCGTCACTCCCAAACTCACATATCAATCAAATTTTAGGCTACTGCCCCACTGATACTACTGCATTACATCATCTTCAAATTAAATACACGGACCGGGGCTACGCCCTAGCTGCGTCTGGACATCCCGAAAACCGAGGAACTAAAGACACATGTCTACGTGCGTCGCTGCTTGCGTCCTCATGCCCTGAACTTCATGTAGCACGTTTATATTGGCTACACAAAACACACCACCCACTAAAGGCTAATTGATATCCTGCTTTTTTGTGATTGGGCACCCAGCAAATTCTAACTGCGCAATACTCTTACAGATGAGAAATAAAAGTATGCCTGTTACTACTCTATCAACCAGCCATAACTGGATAAAGGTTAATCCTCACTCTAGCTTACACCTGCCTACAAAAAAAAAAACATCTGCTTTTTTCCTGTCGAATTCCGAGTGCCCAAAGGAACAGAACACATACCCACATACGTAAATAACTTAAGATAATGAATTAAATTAGTTTCTTGAGCTGAAATATTACTACTGATATCAATATAATTGTTAAAATTAGTATCTATGTATACATAAGAAAATTAAAACACCACACAAAGTCTTGGCAAATATATGCACAGTATAACCCTTATTGCACAGTCACAATGATTTTGTAATATCAGTAAAAACAACACGACAAGCTGCTACACTCAACACATTAGACAATGCAACTCAATTTGACTTGAATCCATAGACAAAGAAGGTTTCGTCACAAGTCCATTAACATTATGTACTTAATAATCACTGTTACCAGCAATGCACTCTTGGTAGTTCAAATTTTATAATAGTTTACAAAAATTTCAAAATTTATTTATAAAAACGAATGTACTAGTTCAAACACCCAACATCCCGCCCACGTTGGACTGTCCACAGTTCAACTCACTGGAACGTGAGGGGGCACAGCTTTATCACAGGTTGAACAAGAGTGCTCTGCTGAGTACGCAGTTCGACATGAAGAACATGATCTGGACCAGGTAAAACTTAAACTACACGTCCCAGTCGCCAATTAAGTGGAGGCAAATCAGAATTTTTGATCAATACTAAAGTCCCTTCTTATAAATTAGCCTCTCTCCTGGTCCATTTGTCTTGTTTGAAGATGGTGAAAGTACTCCAGATGCCAGCGTTTCTAGAACGACTGGTGAATTTGTTGTAGTAGGGACCATCGATTTCAGTTTTTTCACTGGAGTCTTGGAATTGTCTTCTTCTGGGAGCACCTATGGAGGTCCCATGGTGGGAAGTGGCTAGGTGTCGAAGCAGCCATATCATTTGGGTCGACCGACAGAACACACAGAGGTCGAGAGTTCAGTGTCACTTCCACTTGTGTAAGGACCGTGTAGAGTTCTTTGTTCATGAGCAACTGTGTACCAACCAATATGGTGACATACAATTTCACCAATTTATTCCCTACTACATATAGACCGCTGAAGTGTGATGCTGAGGAGATTTTGAAGTGTTTTCAACTCTGTCAGCTTATGGACATCATCTAAATTTTGTACCACAATTACTACTGTATAGAGATTGGCACAGTGACCCTGACGGGCAACAAATCGTCGTTTCTCACATTGTTCACTATGGGTGCTGCACAGGGGTTGGGGGCCACTCTTCTTTTACTCCATCTAACCACAAAGATCTTGACCACCAGTGTGGGCGGTGAACCACAGTAACTGAGCAGGTGTGAGGCATCGAGAAACACAGTCAGCAGGATTCTGCTTGCTTGGTACACAATGCCACCATTCAATTGATGTATAATAATGGATTTCGGTCACCCAGTTGGTAAAAAATGTTTTCCGCACATGTGGCAAAGCTTTATTCCAGGAGAAAGCCACTTACGGGTCTGTCCATGCATTTGTGTTAATTTTTATATAATCGACCCATGAATTTCAAGAAGACATAGGCAGCAAGATACTAACACAGCAGCACATAATTCCAAACGATGGAGGGAAACTCTCTTGAGGGGAGCTACGTTTGACTTTGCCAGTAAGAGGTGTTTTGTGACCATGCCAGCTTAAGTTACCTTGCGGAGATATACGACTGTTGCATAACCTTTCTCCAAACTGTCTAAAAACCCAAGTAGTCCATAAACAGTGCTCAAAGTACGACAGATGACACATTTGATGCTGACTCTTGAACAGCGAGGTAGCTCTTGCTGGATGGGACCCCAATAGGTGCTGGAGAGTCCCAGCCCATGTTCGTCACCCACAAGTACTGTATGAGCAGCTTAGCAAGAAGAACTAATGGTGAAAGGCACCCTAGTGGGCCAAATATCTGGGCACTGACCGATAGGATTCCTCATTTAGTAATATGTGGTCCTCGAGGTTGCAAGTAGTTGGAGAAGGTGTTGATGGTATCAGTGTTCTATCAGTGACTTTGAACTTTAACCCACTGATCTTCATCGAGCGAAAAATCTTCTGAGGGTTGCTGTAAGTATTCAGGGTGCAGATCTTCCAAGAGTGTTGGGCATTTACTTGAAAACTTCCGCAGTTGAAAACCACCGTCCAACAAGCGCTCTTGAAGTTCATGTCTCAGTTCCAATGCAGAAGAGATATCACCTGTACCACTTATCACATCATCTACATTGTATCTACTAGCAGTGCCTTAGATGCTGCTGGGAATGCAGCTAGCTCATCTTTAGTCAACTGTCCCAGAATATGGAGAGCAAGGTAAGGGGGCTACAGAAATGCCATCAAGTTGTAAACTTCTGTGGGATCATCTTTGGATTCCTCCAGAACATGCACTGGTAATATCTCTTTTTCTGGATGTGTAAGATTTTGGCTATACATTTGTTTGATGTCTGCTGTGAAAACAATTTGGGGCACACGAAAGTTCAGTGGTACTTCCACAATATCTCTCTGCAATTTGGGTCCTGTTAAGAACATTCATTGAGGGATGTTCCAGATACAGTTTTTGCCGAGGAATCAAAGACGACACGTAGTTTCGTGGTTGGGCTGTCGAGCTTTTGAACACAATGGTGAGGTATGAAGTAGGCCTTGTCTGCAGGAAGACTGGGCTCTTTGACCAAGCTCATGTGACCAGCAGAAATGTAATCTTCCGTGAATGATTTATAGTGTGTCTTGAGTTCTAGGTCCCTACCCAGTCGACACTCAAAAGAGTATTAAAACAACGATGTGCGGAATATCTTGACTAGCTGAGTTCTGGGTACAGGGTTTTAAAGGGCAAAGGCATACTTTACCTTTCAGCAGCCTTTCGTTTGAAACCCATTTCGAACAGAATCTTACAAGTTAAATCATTTTGAGCACTAGTTGGTTTTGTCACTGGTAGTTCATCTAACTCCCACAGTTGTTTCGTCACGTTTTCTAATATAGGACTTGTCAATACGGATGACACAAACAAGGTCACAGCAGGGAGCTCGGCAACTGTAGGTGATGTATTTTAAGCCTGTCCCATCAAGATCCATCTGAAAATAATGTCGAGAGCAACAGGTGACTCAGGAGTACCAACGAGATGTCCCCCTGTCAAAAAATGACAGAACAATTTTGCTACAGTCAACATGTCAATTGTACCTGATTTGGAATACATGGGATCTGCCAGCTTCAATGGATGAATGTGATGCCACAAGTCTGGTTTATGATGGACCCAGAGTACCATTCCTCTAATATGTGGAAGGACCAATACTTCAGCCGAGAACCTAGGCTCTTGTTTGCATGGCTTTAGCAACGTTCAATTGAGTCTGTGATAGACCTTGAAGGTGTGATGCAACTTTATTACAGGAGAGACCCAGTTGATTCAGATAGTTTTCTGTCATGAAGTTCGCCTGTCTGCCAGAATCAAGAAGCACTCTGATTTGTTGGAAGTTGCCAGAGGAATCCTGCACATCTATTACAGCTGTGGACAGCACGATTGTTTCGGATTTTCCGTAGAATGAGGATAGCACAGCTGACTGACTGTTCTGACATCTGCACAGAATTAAAACCCTCCACTTCAGCTACATCATCGAAGAAAAAATGTGACAAGGATTGATGGCGAGTAGTACAGTGGCGGCAAGATGTTTTTGACTGGCAGTCTTTGGGTTGGTGTGATGGTCGTTCACAGTTAAAGCACAGTTTCTTGTTCTTCACGAGCACATATTGCTCTTAAGAGGTCTTTGCAAGAAAGTCATGGAATTTGTGCAAGGTGTGGGACCCACTACACAGAAAACACTTTATACTGTCCCGCATTGCTAGAAATAAGGGTGGTGAATAGGTTAGAGTAATTTACCTACTCTTAGGATTGCCACCGAAGTTAGGTAAGTCAATTCTGGTTAGGGCTATCTATGAACCCCCAGACACACCTACTTGCACTTTACCTTCAGTGCTATTATTAAAGCTACATGCGAATGTTTGAACAGCAGCCATTATTACTGTGTAGTAATTGTCTTCATAGTTAAGTATACTTTCGAAGTGAGCCTCAGAATCAAAATTGTCTGTGGGTCTCTGCTTCCGTGGCAACAAAGTCCTGGTAAATGCCCTTCTTGATGTGTGGAAGGTCACGTGTGGTGGCAAGTAGCAAGTTCTTCTTACCTGGGTTGTTGGCTGTACACAGGGCAAGAGCTGACGGGTCGGTTGACACGCCTTTCTGCTAGTCGCAAGTGCACCAAGGCTGCCTGTACGGCGGCCATTATTTCGTACATTATGCACGTAAATAACACTTCCAATACACGTGATTGTGTGTACAAACAAAAAAATATGTAAATACACTTTTGATGGTTGCAAGGGTTAAGTAAGGTACACCATTTTGATCCACGATGACAAAGCAAATCAAACTTGACATACACAATATGGAGTAAAAACCACACTCTAACAAACCGGAACTATTCTGCCCAATGTTTGCTCCAAATCGCATATGTGGACTGAATAAAAAGAACACGACAAGCCGCTATACTCGATGCCATAGACAACGCAACTAAATTGATTGAATCAAATCCATAGACAAAGAAGGTTTCGTCACTAGTCCATCAACATTACTTAATAATCACTGTTACACTGTTACCAGCAGTGCACTCTGGTAGTTCAAATGTTATAATAGTTTACAACACATTCTGAGTTTATTTATAAAAACGAATGTAAGGTACTAGTCCAAACACCCAACACAGTAGAACCCTTATTACACAGTCACGTTGCAACACCTAGGAAGGAGGGTGGCCATGCAACCCTGCACTTGATGGTCACGTGCATAAGCAGAAACTCATTTAACAGAAATAGTTAGCATTGTCTAAAAAAGAGATTTACGAAGTGTTCACGGTTATGGGTGTTGCCCACTCACTTTAAATTGCAACTCAATTACTTTATAATCACAATAGAGATGCGGCCCTCGTGACGTGTCTAATTGCTACAGTGCCTCAAATTAATTTGATCAACACTGAATAATGACCGAAAAATATCTTACTAAAGAGTCCACAAGATATCGGTGCATGACTGTACATAGTCACTGCTAACTGTGAGAAGAAATCATGCCTGCCACCACATGCCTATACCTATGATTCTTCCAAACCTTGCCATTAACTACAATGGGCCCATACCCA
The DNA here is from genome assembly GCA_003012365.1 of Medauroidea extradentata. Lineage (NCBI taxonomy): Eukaryota > Metazoa > Arthropoda > Insecta > Phasmatodea > Phasmatidae > Medauroidea > Medauroidea extradentata. The sequence continues at coordinate 25,578 of PNEQ01100408.1, read as the reverse complement.
AATACCAGGAAATTAAACTGAAGGATAACACCTCGGCTAAGAAGCTATAAACACAAATTATAAATGTTTCGAATATTCAATTTTAATTAACAGATACTGAAAAACCCTTATATTTTTAGAGAATACATATATAAACATCAGAGTTCCTTGAAAGTGAATAAGAAATGCAACAGTATAAACACCACGGTAGACCATCATCACTCCAACAACGTCCATGGTGCTGACACTAAAAGAAAAACAAACACAATAAAATGCCCTATTTTTGTAAAATAGAGATTTTGTAAAATAGAGGTCTTTGTAAAAATATAGCTAATTTAATGTAGATGTAGAATTATGTATTTGTTTTGTTATTGCAATGTTTTAAGTACAGAAGATGAGAGAGAATCTGATTTTATCCTAATAAACTGATTATATGTTGTATAGAATTAATATATTTTAAAAGTTTTATAACATTAGTTTATTTGTGTTTTTGTAGATATATCACGAAGTAAATTTCAGGAATATTTAATAATTCCCAAGAGTCACTTTGTAGCATTGCAGCAGTTCAGTGCCCCTGGGCAGTCGCTCACTGCAGGTCAGCCTCTTACTGTAGTTGATAACTATATTTCAGAAATAACACATGCCACAAGCCTAAAGAAAACCACTGTTTATTTTCTGTTCTTTTACTCACATAACGCTTGACTACAACATAAAGAAATAGGGCCTTGCAGCTACGTTCATATTTACTTGGTACTAAAATTTCAAAAGGAGTATACAGTCACGGAGACATGGGCGGAAGAGAAAATTTAGTAGAAAGTAGTAATGTTCTTGCTGAAATGAGATTTTTCAAGAACACAGGTGATGGGTGCTGCCTGTGCGCATCAAATGTTCACTACCTTCTAATACCATTCTAAAACTTGAGGCAACCTCCCGGACATGGGATGTACTCCGACAAAGTCTCATTGTAACTTAATCAACCCAAGATGGCGGCCCGAGACTGTATATAGTGGCACTATCTATATGGCAATGATACACAGTCGTTAACTCACCTGAGTGTTACTTTGTCATAGATGTAATTCTTCTGGAACCTAGCTACCAAAATGTGCAGAACTCAGTCCAAATAAAGGGAAGCAAAATAATTCTACTGAAGCTAAAAAGCCATAAATATGTAATTTTGTAGAGAGTTGAGTTTATTTTCTTTGAGACTGCAAGACCCTATTTTTATGTAAAATTTGTCCCCCAACATTTGATTTATTTGAATTTGCCTCATTAACTCAGTAATGTACCCAACCTTACGTGGTCTTACCCCTACAGCAATACAGCAGGGCAAGTACTGAAATTACAAGACACAATAAATACATAATGCTGTGCCCTTTTTGCAATGATATGTATTCCCTCCCTCCAACACCTTGGGGGAAGAAACCAAAGAACTTTGTCCCTGCAATAATACAGCAAGAGCCGAAATTAAAAAAAGCAATACAGTCATAAAGCTGTCCCATTCTCGTAATACTACAATTTTGCTGTTTTCTTAAAATATTGTTGATAAAATTGGTGTTGTACATAGTGTATTCCACGAAGGAGTACTGTTATCTGACAGTTATTCTCATATACTGGTAGTTTTCTGGAATTTGATGTAGGATGATTGTTTCACAGGATTTTCTGTGCTGCTAACTTAATTTTACCTGAGCTCGTTCATGAGGTAAAGTAATATGTTTGTTTCACAAAAACTATATTTAGATTTTTCTGTCTGTGATAAAAGTGCACTTGTTAGTGGCTTAAGCTACACAAGATGATCCGTGATCACTGTTAGCCATCATGTTGGGGATCAAAGGTAAACAAGACTGGTACCGGTATAGGAAGGTGAGCATCGTGGGGCAGGGCTGACTGTGGCAGCACTGGAGTGTCTGTCGGTGCTCGCCAGCGAGGTCCAGGTGCGGGATTTACTGCTGGCATCTGGTGTGCCCAAGATCCTCGAGTGTCTGCGACATCGCAGCGTGCCTGTGGCCATCGCCGCCGCTTCACTGCTGCAACTGGTCGCTGCTGACCCCCGCCTTGCTGCCGCCTTCGTCCGTGCTGGCACTCTGCAATGGTAACTGTCGCACAATGTGTACATGTTGCTTCACTGCATGCTCGGTCCTTTATGGGTATCAGCTTCCTGGCTTCCCATTTCACCGTGAAGCTCCAGGTACTAACAGGTCCAGTAGGTTGATTACATGTTTACAAGAACTGAGGGTCTCAGTACACTGTGAAACTGCACCACATTGAGATTTTATGGTCGACAAGTACATCAACTGACCTTGTAATATGCTTTTGAAGACTTCTCAATCACTATCAACAGGGAGCAATGCACAAAGGGCTACAATATTGAGAGCAGAAGATTGTGTGTGTGTGTTTGTGTGCACATATGTGTGTGCATGTGTGTGCATTCATGCACGTGTGCGTGCATATGTGTGTGTTGTATACACACTCTCAACCAGACACACATGCAGAGATATTATACGCTATTGTTTTTCCCTACATCCCTCCCTCACAGTTAATATATTGTTTATTAAAAGCTCATAGAATATTTGGTTAAACAAAAGTAAAAAAATTGACTCAAATTAGTTAGTTGCATTTTTAGGGCTGTTGTGCAGTGTGTTTCTCCTAATGTTTGCTGTACAGCTGGATGCTCGGTTCTACAAACAGATACCACCTTCTTGACTTTCAGTACTAGCCAACAGCTGTTCACTATGGTCACCTCCTCCTCGACATATTGAATGTTTCCACAAGTCACCATAGTTGGCGTCAGTTTGTTATCTTTTTTCAGGCTTGTGATCTCATTTGCATGTAAATATATGGTACTCATTTTTGCTGAAGTTATCACAGTTTTAATTTATTCCTGTTTTTTTTTGGGGGGGGGGGAGGGGGGGCTCTGTCAATTTTTATCTTGGTTCGTGGATTCATTTTTATATGTACGGTAGTTATTTATTTCCTCCCATGTCAAAACTTTTACTGGTGACTGAAAATTTATTTGCAGGTCTGCCAAATGTTATGTGGCACAAGGTGATTATGCTTAAATTTGCACACAACGATGGTCATAGATGTTTCTGAATATCATTTTTCCTGAATATGCCTTGTCTATTCAAGTAAATTGTTATTTAAAAAATAATTGGCCAATATTCCAACAGAAAAATAATAGAAACTGACTGTTTTGTTGGTTACATATAATTTTGTGTCAAATTAGTGATAAATAATTTGCAGATATTCTAGTTACACCACTAGAGTAGTGGTCAGACTGGTCACCTAACACCACTGTGATTTAGGACTGATTCCGTGTTTGGTCACTTACAAATTTCACACGTAAAACACATGGTGGACATTGCTGTTGGCCAGCAGGTTTACTCTTGAGTAATCCCATTTGTCCAATTTACTGTTGCTCCTTACCTTATGTCATCCTCACTAACATTCAAAATCTCAATGTTAAGGTCTAATAAAAATTTGTTCATTGTTGCTCTAACAGGGTATAATTTTATTCTGTATTCATGTGCCTGTTCAAGTATAAAAATAAATTATGGAAATAACTTCTTTATCAGTCATTTTCATACACTAGTCAGTATCATTGTATAAAACCAAGTGGTGGTTTAATTTGTTTTTGAGACGTCTCGCGTCTCGGCTTTATAGTTTAATATGTTTTGCATGCGTCTTAATATGGGTTCCGGAACCTCTCTCTCTCTCTCTCTCTCTCTCTCTCTCTCTCTCTCTCTCTCTCTCTCTCTCTCTACATATATATATATGTGTGTGTGTGTGTGTGTGTGTGTGTATTATTTATAGTGTAATTTATATTGAAGTTGTGAGCTTATATTTACCTTGTATTGGTTGTGTATTTGATTGTTTGCTCGCTTGCTTGTAAAGCAGTTGTACGTATCAGCCGCACGGAGCGCTGGCGGGCGAGTGGTGTTGGAGAGGTGAAGAGGGGGGTGTGAGTAGGTAGTTCGCGGAGAGAGTGAGTGCTGGAAAGGCGAGGAGCGAGGGAGGCGGTCGGCGTGGCTAGTTCCGTCAAGGGGTCCGATGCCTGTTCAGCTGTTGCAAATTTATATGTTTACCTGCTGTCAGACGTAAGACAGAGGAACGCTATAGCATTTGCTTTGGATTAATTCGGGGCAGTAGGTGTACGTTTGGACGTTGCCGCCGAAGCCGAGCTAGGCAGTTTCTCGCCGAGGGAACTTCCCAGGACAATTGTGTGCTGCCCTTCGCCGAGGAGAGGCCTGGAGGCCTAGGTCGGAAGGGCCAAGTAGCTTTTGAGACGCTTCGGGCCAGCGAGTTCCTCTCTCGACGAAGGCCGCAAGGGGCGACCTCAGACGGCGTCGCGGCGCTAAGGCAGTTAAATTAGAGAACGCGGCTGATGCTGAGCTTGGGCGCCCGTCAGCGTGCGGGCCACCTGCTGTTGCTGCACGCAGGAAAAATAACCAGGTAGGAGATGTACTGATGCTTTATGCCGACGTATAGCCCGGCAGGAATTTAGTGCGACGTGAAAATCTCGCCCATGCCAGATCTCTGTAGGGTGGATGCGTATACCTCGATAACTGTGGTAGAAAGTCCGATTCAGAAAGCTGTGTTGTGGATTCGTGTATTTGAGAAGAATGTCTTAATTGTTGAAAGAACCAGTAATTATATTAAATATTGTAATTTAAAATATCAGAGCCTTGCTTCATTGTATTTAGCGAACTTCTCCAACGTGCGTAATGTAACGTTATTATATTAAATATTATAATTTAAAAATATCAGAAACTTGCTTCATTGTATTTAGCGAACTTCTCCAAAGTACGTAACGTAAATATGAATATGAGGGGCTACCTGTCCGGGATAAATGTAGCAGGGTTATGTTTTGCTCATGAAGGGTGAGGCACTCGTCATGTCACCCTTACCTTCGGGACAGGGGAGCGTCTCATTTTAAAGAAATGTAATTTTAACATCAGTTTATATACACGTAGATAAAGCAATAGTGAGGGAGTTCTGTTACCCACCATGTAGTGTTTCGATACACTTACCCACTGTACCAGTATTGCCATGGAACTTGTGAAAGCGTTAAGATTTTGTTTAATTGCTTTTTATTTTTTTATCAGAAAGAGATGTAGACAAGCACTACCTCATGGTAGTTAAATGTAACCAAAGAATGGCTGTTCCTGTAGTATATTGCCCTATAAGTTGAATGTAATGTTCTAGTGATCTGTATACAACACTCAATTAATTGCAGCTCACATGGCTCAATATTACTTAAGCACTGCAAGGATCAACACTCAGGCAAGTAATTGTGAGTTTTGAGTGAGGTATTACATACAGACATTGTTTGGTGTTGAACCACACAACTACCAACCTCACATGACTGTACATAACACCTTATATCTTCCAAGAAGTTTCTCATTTATTAACTCAATCCTAAAGTTAACGTTTGACTGGATATTACTCACTATAATACTGCACTGGTTTCAGTAAACAGCATGCACCATTATCACTGCATGTAATACCTCCAGTTGTCTAATTCTCGGAGGGCACTGACGACTGCTAGCTAACTGGTCCCTGTCCCTCAGTACCCTGAATTCCCTTAAAAGTTCTTGAGTCGTCCTCGCCTTCCATCTTCCAGGTGAGCTCCACCACTGCTGGGTCTTGTCCGTTGCAGAAGCTGGTTGATAGTCTTCTGACTGGAAGCAGTGCAATCTGCTCTGCAGCTCGTGTTCTTAATACTGCCTGATAACCTCCAGCAGCACACTCATGGATATTGGGCCTATATCCCATCTGTTGATTGCTCAAGAGTTGATCTTCTTGACTGTACTCTTACCAAGCAACATTCTTATATCTAGATGTATGTGACTCTGGTAAGATCTTAGAAATGGTCCACCTCTTAGCAAGGTGTGCTGGGGTCTCTTTGCGAGATCTGGTCCCTGTGATGCATATGCTTATCTCCATCCTAGACCACATAAGTTTGCTATTTTTGAATACCAAAGATTATGCCTGACATCTACTTAGGTCTTCCTGTACCGTAGTGTCTTTAACCTGAGGCAATAGCTCTGGTCTCCTTTTGGTACTTGTGGTGAAGCGAGTTCTGCATTAGCCACTGGGCACAATTGAGCCTAGACCATCTTAAGAGTACATTTTATTAACAAATCATCTGGGACCTTAGAGCTTCCCAAGATTGGGTTGGTGCACAATGCAAACAATATTCTTGCTGGTCTGGAATGCCAGTCAGTCTTGATGCCTTTGCAGTTTTGCCGTGATAATCTGGACCACTTGCTCATTGCTTAACAGGTGGAATAGTGTTGTATGCATCAGCAGGACGCCATTTTCATAAACCAAGCATTGAGGTATAAGTGACTACTATCCCTCGGCTCCCGCAGTTACGCTGCTGATAGTGATCCCAATCTCACACGTACCACTCAGCCTCCACACAGAATACAGTCTTCGCAGAGGGAGTGATTATTGAAGTCTTAACTTGAGGGTCAGGTACTACCTCCGTTACCCGTCTACCACCTGTCCCATGTATGACACGCACTCCACATTTTTAACATACCTTCGAGAAAATTTTTTTTTATCACTACACAGTTCCAATGTAATTGCCTTTTGTTCAAAAACGTAACAGTCGCCTATTGGAAAGACTGGATGGAAGAAAAGGCGTACAGGATTATATTTGTAGAGCATCATGCTTGCATGTTGATGAGAGGGATGTTGTTAAGGTGGAAGAACCTGGAAGAGGTAGAAGTAAGCTAGGAGGTTGTAGAGTTATGAAAAACAGATAACAAAAGAACTGCTTCACACGAGCATTGCCACAAGCACACTTTACATGGTCTACCTGTAAATGCTTCTACAGTACTTACAAAATAACATTTTTCAAGGAATTTTTTTGTATAATTTCATGTTGCATGGTGCTGTGCCTTTTGATTGTAGATAGTATGTAATCCACAAAATAAGTTTTTTATGGTATAAGAATTTTCCCCCGAAGTTTGGCAAAACTGTAAAGTTTTACCATCAATTAAAATAAATTAGTTAAAGAGTTGTAACTTACAGTTGTAATTTTTATTTTATTATAGGCCTACTTAATAAACTTGGAAAAATAAAATACCCAAAATATGTTGTTAGTATGTTCACTACCTACTTAATCAGTTTTTTCTGAGTTATATATTATTCATGCAAACGTTACGAATAGTAGTAGTATTTTGGACGTACATAATTGCAGCAAATGGTGTGGCACACAAAACCAGAGAATACAAGTATGCTTTCGGTTGTTTACTTTTCTGTTTGTGTGTATTTTATGACTCTTTGACACACAGTTTGCTGCAATGGCATATGTCCATAATACTTGTTTGACTTTTATCTTGCCCTTTGCAAGAATCATTTAAAAACGACGGAAATGTTATACTTTATATTGCATTAAACTTGTACTATGTGCAAAGTACATTACATTCTCGAAGAAATATTATTTATTTTAAGAAGCGTAGAAATTTGAGTTAAAAAAATTAGTTACGGCATTTGGTCAGAGAAAATTTTCAATTTGGGTGAGATGTCAGGGAATAATGTTCCCTAAAGTTTGTAGTCGCCATGATTCTGCTAGTAACAGTGGTAATGTGACATGTACAGTGCATGTATGCACAAGCACCTCCAATAACCCTAGTATTATCAACTTCTCCTGAGACCATGTTTTGTGTGCAATAGGAGTTTGGCTGCTGGAAGTTCTGGCCCCTCTGACCATAACTGCTCAAAAGTGTCATTGCTAATGACAGTGATCCCAACCTCTAAGTCCACTTAAATTTTTAGGACTCCACCTTTCGTCGTGGTTGACTTTTGAAAGAGTACAACTGTAATTGGTACAGGCTGTACAAGACTGTCTCTTTGTCGCCTCTAGTTCGGGGATGGCCTAGAATCTATCTGGTTGGTGGTTGGCTCGTCGAGTGTGTTTGTTTGCATGAGCATAAGACTGTGAGGGGAGCACACTGAGCGAGCTGAGATAGCCAACTTTCTACTGTCCGTTGAATAGTATGGTAGAACCTAGGGAGTTCATTATGTTTCGAGGTGACTAGAGAAGTATCTCATATAGGGTGTATCCATTCACTCACCAAGAATAAGGTTTCAAGGAGTTGGGCTAGTCGAAGGTTTCCACAGACGGCGGATTTCCCTCTAGATTTTCCCAAATCTATTCTCTGATGCAGACGGTGCGCTGGTGGGGGTTTGTTTATGTAGAGAACACAACTCGGGGAGTGTGGGTGCTTTTCCAGAGACGTACTGCCGGCAAAGCAATGCAACTTAAGTCTTCAGACTTCGGGTATCACTGTTCGTAAAGGAGCCTGGCTGCTTTACATTTTTGTTGTGCAGTGTCAATTACTTCATTACTTGGTGCTGCTTGAATCTTATGGATGTCGGCATACATTGACCCAAGAATAAATTACACAAGTATTAATATCACTTTGATGCATTGTATTTAAACAACTGTCTTGGTACACTCGTTACTTACAACTGCTTATTTACAAGAAATTCACGAAGTACTCCTGCATAAATTTCACTCTAGAAACTGTAAATTAATTCTCAAGTAACTGTTCACTATCTTACCTCACTTCCATGTGGCACTGAGTAGAAATAGAACTTGCAACTATTGATGACCACGTCAGTGGATGAAACTTTTGGTCATAGACTTTTATATGCGTGAAGTGCAGCTTGGGTAAATATGGCACGCCCCAGCCAAGAGCTACGGCGGTCCCCTACCATGTGTTATCTGACACTCAGATAGGAGGTGGGTGTAGAAGTTTGGTAGCATACAGGATTCGGGTAAGTGGATGCATACAAGTGGCGCCTCTTGGACTTGACCACTTGGCCGTGGAGCGGCGGACTGTTTTACATGGGCTACCTGCTTCTCGCAGACTCGACCGGTAGCGTACATAAAGGAAGAAAGGTTTATGGTAGATTGGTGCACTGATGGCGCCTCGCGAACTCGACCATCAGTGGAGAAGACAGGAGTGAGTGGCGCTTCTCGGACTCGACAACTTGGGAAGGTTGAGTGCCAAGAATGATCTGGAGGTTAGGCTGGGCTCGTGATAACTGAACAACTGGGGCTGAAGGCTCTCCTTCATGCCTGCAAGTTATGGGGTTGCAGCAGGGTGGGTGGCCTCTTGTGTGGGAGGAGATACCATTATCAGGGGCAAGGATGGTTCGGTTGCAGGATCAAGGAGGCCAACTACAGCACGAGAAATATCACCACGTGAGTGCTTGAGAAACACTCTCTGACTTCAAAAATCCGTTGTTACCTACTTGATCCCTGATTTATGGATTTATGGAAGAAAAAGTAATGTACGAAAAATTTACACAAATATTATTAAGGTTATTTATACACATGGAAAAGCACTTAAAAAAGAGTATTCTTATTTTTCTAAAAAGTCCATATTTGTTTATACAAATATTTAAGCAGACGGATTGTAATATTTATGTTTGAAATACAAATATAAACAAGATAAAAAAAAATAACACTAGGGTGATCTAGGCATCAAAGCAGTGTTTATAGAAAGAGTTTACTCTATAAGCTAAATCCTAGTAAGTGGAAAATTGTGGCTGAAAGTAAGAAAAATAACAAACAAGGTGGCGTGAATTTAATGTGTCATATTACGTGGACAAGTCTCTCTCACTCTCAGTTCAGTTTCATGACTATGCGTGGTAGATTGCTTTGAACACTACTTTGTTAACCTTTACCATGAAGCAGCTCTTAACATGTTTATAACTGCTTGGTTTTCCTCAGACTGCAGATTGTAGCAGTCAGTATTGCTACATGTTCACAGACTTCAGTGGAAGAGGTGTTGGATGAGTATGGTACAATTTGAACTAATACCATCTGATGAATCATGGTTACTGCAATGACAAGCTCCGTTATAAGGGTTTAGTTTTGATTCATTGTGTGGGCTCTGTATTCTGGCAGTCAGTTTCACTTTGTATGTACACACCCACTCAGGGTGTCTTTGCTTGGAGCAGGAGTTGCACCTTGTGGAGCAGTGCTTGCAATTTTTAGAACTATGAGGTCCTTTACATCTTCAGAAAAGTTGTTGTTCCTGCATCTGCTTGTGGAGATGTGCACTAGTTTACGTAGTCTTTGGACATAGTATGGCCTCAGGAGAAACCTAGGGCTTGTCTGGTTTACCGCTTTTAATAGCTTGCTTATCAGCCACCTTTAAGATTATAGATAATTTTTAAAATTAATTTATATATTTAATGTTATAGTAGATAATGTGAAGTAATATGTACTTGGCTAACTTAATTGCACTCACTGCAATGTATGCACCCATTTTTAGTTAACTTAGATATTTAAAACACTATATTATAAAAATTGTCTTTGTTTGGGAACATTTAATTACAGTGAGGTAGTGTTCTTCTGACTCTCCTTCAGAAAAAAATACAGAAATAAGTAATGTATCCTCAACTGCTAAATTTTCATATTTGTCCTGAAACATACAGAATTTCACAGGTATCATAGTCTAGTCTGCAATTTGTGAAATTTGTTCACGGAAAGAAATACTAAATAATTAAAATTTATTTAATACCGCAATTATACAAAGTTATTTGATACATGCAGTGCAGCACTGCTATCTCTATAGCCTTCACCTCGCCTGTTGCCATGTTTCCTTCTCTTTCTGTCGTGCATGCCGTACTCTCCTCCCCCCAACCCCCACATTATTTAACGCTCTGAGATATGTTCCTCAGCAATTCTAACATGCCCTAGCCAGCGTCAACATTTCTTCAAGGCACCTATAATCACACTATTCATTTTGCATATCGGCTGCGACCTGAAGGAATGGTTGCCACTCCTCCTATCTGCCTCACTTGCGTTGAACTGTGCACCCCTGCCTCCGTGACGCCAGTCAATCCAAGGCTCATTCAACTCTATCATGCCCGCCGGCAGACCTATATAAGATGCAACTTTTCGCCGAAAACTTCAATGTATAATCACTATTGCTTTGCACCTCGCTGCATTGACAAACATCCTCACTCAATCAGTTATCTCTGCTACAGATGTTTGCCTCTATGAGTGTGTATATGCTCTTGCTTCGTGCCTTGGTGTGCTGACAAACATCCTCGTTCCAGCAATTCTCCCTGCTACAGTCTCAACTTGAGCAGTTCTCGCTGCTACAGCCTACTATCTGCTAGCTGTTTTTACAGTTATTCACTAGACAGAGGGTCCCAACGTACACTGTTCTGTTGACTAATTGAGATCTTGATACGTCGCCAGGAAGAACAGCAGCCACCCCTGCCATAAAACAAAGAGCCATCCCTTCATCACCCATGAGCAACAGGCACAGGATGGTCTTATTGTTCTCTCAAACAATAACAATTTTTTAACAAATCTCATTGTTATTTTTTAATGCTTTTCATTTCTTGTTACTTTCTTGCACTTATAGTCCTAGTAATTATTCTCTTTTAGTATTATGTTATTAACGGGCTATCATCAACATAAGTAATGAATTTGAGACCAGGTAACTGACTACTTTTCTGGAGGGAAGCCACCTTATTTATCCAGTCAGCTGGCATTTATGTTGCTGTAGGGTGTATTGGGTGGGTCCACCAGGAACGGTTCGCCACACCAGTGTCTGCCGCTAGCGCGTTTAACAGGCTGGGATAAAGCCTCTGTGTCGGAAGCCCAAACTCCATAATGGCTACAGCGTCTCACTCCTGTTATGGTTGATATTGGGTTAGCCCCTCAGAGGGGCTCACCAGACCCACATATATTTGATTGCGTTCACAAACCAGGCCTTTTACCCCAAGCAGATACTCAATTCTTCCTAAGGGGGATAGCCAGAATGAGGGCAAGGAATAAGGAAGACTGCTAGAGCCAAATTGTCCACAGTAATGCAGGAGATCCTGGCTTTCCCCAACCCATACACTGTTGTGGTGTACTCTGTCCAGAAGAGCATTGCCGCAGCTGAACCTAGAGGAGAGAAGATTGAGGAGATCTACATTGTCACCAGGTCATTGGAAATTCCGCCTGTCCTTGAACCACTACTTATCGCCCCTCCCAAATCAGTCACTCACCTCCTTGCCCTGCCTCAACAAACCATGACAAATCCCTCACCTTCTTTTCTTCCTTGAACAACATACTGTATGGAGGACCAACCCTTCCACTGTCCTAGACAGCTCTTGCCCGACGAGAACATGCATTCGGCCTTCTCTAAGGCCTCACGACCTTCCGAACCAAAATTGCCAACCTTAGGTAATGCTCCTAAACCTCGGCAGCCAGTAAGCTAGCCAGGCCCCTACTACCCTGGGTTCGTATGGACAGTCCTTTTATCGCTAACCTACTTAAATACTCCTCTAATTTGGGGCTTCTCTCTTTTTTCCATTGACAGCACTAGCACCCCGTTCATGGGGAGGTCTAGTCAGCCTCCAGCCAGCCCCGTAGTCAGAGGTATGTCATGTTTTTTGGAACTTGCACGATGTTAAAAAAAACATTACAGAAGGAACTAAAATCTTAAGAACAGAAAATTAAAAAATCATTAAGCAAATTTTGAAATACTTTTCTACCCTGCAGTGATAACAAACTGATGTTATTACTACAGTATCATAATTAATTCACAAACAGCAATAAACAGACTGTTGTTAATATTCCCATCATTAATTAATGTGCCACAGTATGAAACAAAGTATGAAAATTTATGGACAGGGTGAAGTAGATACAAGCCTGCCACAGCCACATTACTAACATCACCTGTGCCATGGCAGTAATCTTTGCAGATGTTCATCATTGGACATATGAGAGTTTGAATGTGTACAACCAGTCCTAACAATGCAGCATGTGTTTATTTTCATGTTCTTGCTTGTAATTGGTATCTAGCAAAAGGAAACACAAGAGGAGATCAACTAAGTGTAGTTATATTGTATTGGAATCTCTTGTACAGGAAAAATCTTACACTCGTGTGTACATATTACCTGGCTGTATCCACAATAAAATACACTCCTGAATCTGATACTTGTTTTCTCAGTAGAAAAAAAAATTACCTTTATTTTTGAGACTTTGCTTAGTGATTTGTTTGAGAATGTCAGTATGTACCGGTTTGTTAGGGTGTTGGTTAAACCCAGCAGCCAAAATATCTGCTTTTGTTGCTTTTGCAAGAAATGCCAAAGCCGGCTCTCAAACTAATTAAAAAAATTTTTTGCAAAGAAAACTAAAAATTATTGCTACCATCCATATTGCAATCAATTCAAACCACTAACTATTAACTGCCTATTCAAAATAATTTTGTTGTAATATATTTTATTGGTATTCGTAAGGTCGTACCATTTTAGGAAATATTGTAACTGTAAATTTCCGAAAAATCAGATAGTTTTTTTAAAGGTACGTGAAAACTGCTGACTGCAAACATTCCAAATAGGTATGTGGTAGATAGATACGTGCCTCAAGTCTTAGTTGGTCTGGTCACAGCACAATAAAACTCAATGATTCATTATTCGAGGTAAATAATTTGGTACTGATTATTGTCAGCACCTTTATTCGTAGTTGTATAACGTAAAAATACAGACTGATTTGTTTAGCTTCTAGCAAAAGTTAATGAGGTGCAGAAAACCCATGGTTACATAATAGGACTAATCACAAGAAATGTATTATTAAAGAAAAAAAAACACCAAAGAAGCCATAAATGGTTGTAGATAACAAACATATAAATGATGCTGAAACAGGAATATAGTTGGTGACAATGGGAACCAAAAAATGAAAAAGGAAGTTTGGACTGGACAGGAGCCAAACAAGGTGCATGAAAATTGTGAAAATGACAGATAAAGATGATGAGGATAACATAAATGAAAACATCGACAGTTATGGCTGTAGACAAGACACCACAACGAACATAACACAGATGAAGATAGTAGGCTCCCTTCAACAGATGCAGCATTTTGGGATTGAGTATCTGTTCCAGTTTACAAACAGTCTGAGGAACTGCACACTCCACATTTAGTCTGCAGAAGTACCACAGGTTGTTGGTGTGCCTAAAACGGGAAATAAATACCATTTCCAAAACGTTGCATCTTTTGTCGTGAAAGGGAGCCTACTATCGTTGCGTTTTATTCGTTGTTGTGTCTTGTCTACAACAATTTTTGTTGCTGTGTTCATTTGTGTTATCCTCATCTTTATCCATTGTTACAATTTTCATGCACTTTGTTTGGCTCTTGTGCATTCAAAATTTCCTTTTTAGTTTTTTAGTTTTTGTTATTCTGTATCTACTTCTTATTTCCTAATTATTTACATGTTTATTACTTACAGACCTTTATGGCTTCTTTGGTGTGTTTTATTGTCCTTGTCTGTTCTGACTTCACTTTTTTTCTTCTGTTATATACCAAGTTTATTCCAAGTTATTTTTATTTCAGAATTATTTGTATTTTTTTGGGTTTTCTGTGATTCAGCAACATCATATAGCAGTGTCATGTATCCAGCAAAACACATCAATTTGTAATACACCCCGTTGTAAATATCATTCAAAGATAACGTAAAAAAACAGATCATGATGAACGTGTTACTTTTAGAATCTTGCTTATTTTCCTATTACAGATCATATTGTATCTTCTTAATGACACAATGAATAAGGCGACAATGGAGTCTAATGTTTGATATACGTGTTTCAGTTGAACAACACAAAAATTAAAGGAAGATATTTTGATTGTTTTAAAATCTTAAATCTACTTTTACGTTCTGACATGCGTGTGATTTGTCACAGGATGATGGAACGGGCTGATATGCGCGTAGTGGCGCCTGTGTGGTCGACTGCGATTGACACACTCCTCAACAGCCACCTGCCATCTAAGTTCGCACTGCGGGGCCGCCTGGATGTGACAGACGTGACGCAGACTGGTTTCTATGTGCTGCGCCATCCAGAGCGGCAGTTCCCAGTGCTGGAGGAGCTGCTGGCGGTCCGTGCCTGCCCCATCAGGCCTATTTATCTGTGCAACTTTGACAGCTCGTGCCCTCGTGCCATCACGACCAACAAGAATGCAGGTCCGTGCAACACCACACATTTGGGTAGACTTAGTCTCATTCTCTGGGCACAGCTATTCAATGACTCACAATCAATCAGCACAACCAAAAAATTGTTTAGTTTTATAGAGATATTTATGCAAGTTTCAAAAGGTGGTTTGCAACTAAAATAATTGCATATAATTCAGCATAAACAATGGATACCTTACTTCTATATGATTTAAGGCAAACTGCTGAATGTAGTTCCATGTATTATCATATATAATACAACAATCGTGAAATAAAATCAAAATGTGTGTGTCTGTGTATTTAACAACTTTTTTAAATCATCTATGTTTGGTTCATGTTGACTTGACTGCACAGTTTAATTTGCACATGCAAATATGAAGCAACATGTCCAGTTAATAGATGCTTTCTGTCATTAGCGCACTACTGTGTTTATAATCAACCCCACAGTTAATAATTTAACCGAGAGATGGTATGAACTAGCTTTCTGACAAAGTGTCAGTTGTACAGAGCATTGTAAGTTGTGTGGTAAGAAATATGGCAAGTATTGGAGATGAAAGCATATTTATACAACTGAAGTTATACAGTATACAGTGGAACCCTGTTAAAACATCCCCACTTATAACACTTTCTTTCATATAAAGCTACTTTCTCTTGGTCCACAGACATGTCTTTCAATAGGAAACTACCCTGTTTTAATGTTTTTGCGATTATTAAGTATAAATATCTTTGCTCCCTTGAGAAATGTTATGACAGTGTTCTGTTGTATTCTGTGAATAGTTATGTTTTGCAACTTGCCGGACTTTGTATTTGGAATTAGTAGGACCCCAATTTCTCCAGGCCTCATCAAAATGGTTTCCATACAAAATTTGATCTTCAGTTACTGAACCACAATAGCCTTACATTGAAATTAACTTTTATTGCTTCTTCTGATGGCCACAAATGCTTATTCCAGCCACGTAAAATTGCTGAGCTGCCACATGATTTCCATTTCAAAATATTTTTTGACTGATGGTTTTAAAACCTCATGGAATAAGAGGCACGCAAATGACAGTCATTCATCATTGTATGTTTACTGCCCTTGTTCTGTAGTCACTAATATAAAGTATGTAGTTGCAACAGATATGTAGATTAGCAGAAAGAAAAAGAGTCTTTAGAGTCGTGGTAATTGGGATAGTTGATGGGAGAGAGGCAATTAGAGATGGATAGATACCTAGATAGATAGATAGACTGGTAATAGGATCAGTAGAAGAGAGGGGCAAGGTTATTCTGGTTGCTCTCGTTGTTCTTGGATGTTTATTTTCCACCATGTTATATTGGAAGCATGCCATCAGGTGCCCTTTGGCATTATTGTTTCAAATCACAACTGCCAAGTTTACGTACTGTATGTGTCTCATGGCATACCAGTTACGAGTAGCCTACATACCACAGATTTTATTGCTGAGAACTCTCAAAATTATTTTTAATTTTTTTTGTGGGAATTTGTTATTATTTAACATATGCACTGTATTTTAGAATTTTTTTACGGTTGTTGAGAATGGTCCACTTAAAATCCATTACGTACTCGTAAATTTGGGGTCCTGCTTTATTTCTTATTAAAGTGCTATCGTGTATGTGTTATTTTCTGTCTGAATGTAACAAGTCTGTAATTTTTATTTTTTCGAATTTACAATGTTGCATTCTGTTACAGAGCAAAGTCCCACAATCACAATGTGAATGCGACATATAAGAGCTGTAGTCTTGAAAATGTGACTGACTTGAGAAACATAATGTGTGCGCACGTGCATGGGCACATGGACACGTGCATTCGTGTATGTTGCAACAAAAATATCCCCCCTTCCCTTACCCCTTCCCCATAATAAAAAAACCATGGAAAATCCTGGCTTCTGTTTAACAACACTAGAATCTTGTGTAATGAATCATGTAAACTGTTCTGATGATATTATCATGTCAGATGCATTCTTGTAAAATGTACCACTTGTTTGATTCAAAAGGTCAAAATGTTGTACAGTGTTTTTCTAACCACCATATAGTATGTACCTAACTTGCGCTGTGTACCTGCCCCACTAGCATGTTTCCTGCAGGTCGCAAGTCACGTCGTCTCAGCAAGAAGAATGCTGCTGGCAGTCACGAACCAGATGATATGACTACACCAGCTGAGGACTCCAGCTTCTGCTTGCCTGACCCATACTTACACCAGTATCTGCAACAGTTGCAGAAAACTCTCATGGTCACCAAGTAATTGACCATTATGTAATTCCATTTTGCTCTAAATTGCATTTCAATACTTAAGGTATACTAGTCCTCCGTGTAATCCAGTTTTTGGCATATCCGGCAGACTGGCCATCACATTAGGCTGAATTACCGTGTGTCTACTGCAGATATGCTTAACAAAAGGAAACACAATGCTTATAATATTATTACAGTAGAGTTCCATTGTAATGAGGTGTTACAGTTCCGGGTACGGTCTTCACATTAGCTATGTTCTCGGAATAAATAAATAACCAAAAAATTGCATTAAACTTGTGTTTAAACCTATTAGGAAATAACTGATTACCATATTAATTAAGGAGGTTGGCATGTACCTTTTTACAATGACGCCCAAAACCTGACCATGCAAGTAAGCCACTGCAACATTGTCTCACAATCAATCACTCAACCGCTGCAGCAGTTGGTGTAGCTACTGCAGACAGATGACATAAAGCACGCTTCACACTGTCACGAAACTGCACAAAACTGCTGCTACACCACAGAAAAGACACTGAGTATTCTCTCTGTTTTTCTCAACAACTACGTTACCATAATAACTTGTCACCTCTAGTTAGGTTTTGCAGTAAGGTGTGGCTGTTGGTAGCTGCAAAGTGCAGGAGCATGCGACTTGGCGTGGTTCAACTACAGTATAGCCTGTAATAATTGACTCCCCCCTATCTGACGAGTGTTGGTCAGATTTTGCAGTGCAAGAATAATATTAGACGATGGACGAGATCCACTTAAACTTGTGGTAGGTTGTTCTCACTCACCTAAAAAAGGTTTGCAAGTAGCGGCATTTGCGGGTGGACACATACGCTTGAGGGTGCCACTCGTCGAGAAGCCGTTGCACTGGGACTGCTTTCGGCTTGGGCGGAGTTTTAAGGGGACTGATTATTGATTTTCTCAGTCTACATCCCTAAGTATCTTTCCGACACGTGTTCCTTCTGGCCAAGCACTACACTCTGGCTGATCCCTATATTGAATGCAAAGCTCTGGGAGCGTGGGTGGCTCTCCTGGTAGAGGGATAGCTGGCAGAATTATTCAGCTTAAGTCCTGTTGCGCGGTGTTACACTGTTCCCTTCTTAATTTTGCAGCTTTCAGCTTCGCTCTTCAATAGAACAGATATTGTCCTCTGGTGCAAGGTGTATCTCCAACACTTCTGACATTGAAACGAAGTAAGTACACTCAATGTAACTGGTTTCCACTGGCTATATTGAACTTTAAAATAGACACAGGTCTCTTTACAGTTATCACTGCAGCAATAATTAGAAATCTTCATACACAAATGTTACGAGTTTCTCACAATTTGTATACACACTCTTATGAACATACTATACTGAGCATCACTTCTTGTGACACGAATCGGAAACTTATCTACTGATCCTTTATGGACGTATTTCTGCATAAAGTTCATCTCAAGAATTAAGCGTGAAGCGAGAGTTAGTCAGAAGCTCAATAAATTCAGTATGGCGCACGCAAGTTATGGATTTGGCGGCACTACTAGGCATACCTGACATTCGAGAGGAAACAGGTTAAGAGTTTTGGTGGGTAAGAGAAAATCACAGCTGTCAATTCAAGGCAAGGGTTCTCACAAGTTAAGTCTTTTGGACGTCACCAACCTGCAGTGGGCTGTTCGTATGTGGGCTAGGGGACCCAGCGAGTATGATAGGAAAGTAAAGTAAAGGTTATCTTAAGGGGCCTTTTGGACGTCGCCCACAGAGCGGAGAGGGAACGAATGGGGCCTTTTGGATGTCATACACTTAAAGAGAGGAGTATGAGGGTGCCCTTAACGACTGCCCAGCTAGGGCTGATGGCCGTCCTTATATACCTGGTCTTCTAGGAGGTCGAGCAGGGTGGGTGGCCTCCAGGAGGGGGGAGGAGATAACTGTACCCTGGCGAAGGCAGGCTGCAGGAGCAGGTAGGCCAACTACCCTACGAGAAATATTGTCACATGGGTTGCACTAAACATCTCACAAACAACAAAAAATACCCAGCTAACTTCTTGAGGCACGTATCCCACATTTTTGGTGGAAAAGAATTAATTAAAGTGAAAAGTCAAGGATTTTTACACGTGTATCTGCTCTTAAATGATTGTTTACGAAAGTCTGTGATCTTTAGTTACATAGGCACATGGGTTGGAGATGTACACAAATAAGTTCATAAATACAAATTACAGTCACTGGGAAGTAATTAATAAATAATAAGCATTTAGCTGGGTTATGGTATCAAGTAGTAGTGAACTTACAAACAGCCTATAATAATAAAGGGCAAGGACAAATTGCAGTAGAACACAATATAGTTAACAAAATAATGACGGCGCGAATGCAATGCGTCAAACTCAAGTATTTATTTGTAGCCAGAATGCTTTGTAGCTTCTTTTGTTAGCTGTACTCAACGTCAGGCTATCCTGATGTCAGTTTTTTGCATGGTTTTTCCAACTCATATCAATCTGTGTAAACCACTTGTTCGTAATAATCCTCATTGTGAACAAAATATTGAGCCCTACCTCAAAGGAAATTGTTTTAGGGAGTTGCAGGGAATGAGTGTGAAGAAGATGGAAGAACGAACTAGGATTATAGCTCAGTTTGTTGCTGATCAGATGAGCGGAAGAGACCCGGACGAGGCATGTGACACGCACCAGTTAGAGCTGCATCTCTATAAACTAAAGGTTTTAACGCAATTCTGCATTCAATATAATGTCCTTGTTATATTTTTCTAAGTCTTTCACTTGTCATTTACACTCAGAACTCTTTTTTTTCTTCTGAATTCTTTATATTATAGAACTAAAATTCAGTGTAATTAATGATGATAAAACATCTACATACAGTGACTGTGTGTTAAAGAACGTCTATTTGCTTTTTAGCAAAGTAAGTTTCACCTTCGTCATTATTCCTTTACAGTGAACATATGTAAATTTGATTAGCTGGGTATTTTTAATATTTGTTAACTTATAAGTCGTTTGTCTTGTCCTGATTAACATTGTTAACCAGGAGTTTACTGTTCGCTTGTTTTTTTTTTCATCATAAGTCCCCTGCATGACAAAAACCAAACATTATAGCGATAGTTGGGCTAATGGCAGTGGCGGTGCGTAAGGCTGTGCTCTCGTGCTGTAGCACTGAGTAAACTTTTTCAAAGTTATTGTGTACTTAATTTCATCAAATGTCAGGTAATGTGCCACAATTTATATTTCAAACCTTTCTTAATAAGAGGTCGACTGCTTTGTGCTAAATTTTATAGGCGGACGGAGTTTTCTCAAGTAATTTCATTCGTGTAAGCCGCCCTTTTGTATGGTGTAAACCTGGCTTGGTGCTCTCACGGACTAGTGCACGGTTGTCACTCCCCTTTCCTACCCCCTGTCCTAGCCAGAAGCAATGATCAGAGTAGCCCTGCTAGCTACTGCGCAAGCGCGCGACAGTTACGTCAGCGCGTTGACAATGATGGCCGCTCGCATCACACACGTGTTTGTACATTGCATAACATTGCATACTTGTAAACAAAAATAATTTTTGGTGTCACATGGACGTGTAGCTGACTTAGAATAACTTTTATGAATAGTGTGTTACTATGTATTATTATTGTAAGTTGCGGGTGTGAGTGACGTGATACTGTGCATAAATAATGAACTGCTGTAGAATCTATGTTGTTAGTCTTTGACACAATGGCTACACTACCGATGCTTTATGATGGGATAATTTGGTAAGACAAATTTTACAATATTGATTCATTTGTGTAAATTCTGTGTTGCTTGAGCGTAAGTGGAAACATATTTAAAGGTTTGTGTCCGTGGTTTATTAGTGTCAGGTTTGTTTTCCGAATGTGACGTGGTACGAACTGTACACATTTATTTACGTGTTTCATAATTGCCATCATAAATATCGTAGGCCAAATGCTTAGCTGAAAATAAAACAACCTACGCAGTGTATGTGTTGATTTTAGAGTGTACAAGCACATGAAACGTCTAGTTTTTATAATTGAAGGAATTATTAACTTATAGTTCGTATCAAAATGATTTGCCGATGCTGGGCTTAAGATATGCGCAGGCCTACTTCACATGCGTTATAAAATTGTGTCTGCATTTAGACCCGCTGAACTCTAACGTAGTCTTAAGATGTCTCACATGCGAAATTGTTGACATTTGATCTACGAATTGGGTACACAACAATCGTAAGGAGAAACAGAAGAACAAATGTTCAGAAACTGAGATTGTAGGCTATAGAAGTTACTTCGCAGGTATTTATACTAACTTGCTGTTAGTGGTATTCATTGTTTGTATATTTAATGAGTACCTATACATTGTACAAAACATTTTTCTGAGCAGTGTAATGTAGCCACAAAAAAAGTCCATGGCCCGGTTTCACCAACCTCTTGTTAAAGGGGATTAACAGAAGATTTTACATGTTAAATATAACTTAAATAAAAACACATGGTAATGTTTTTGTTAATATGCAGCGGAAAGATACAAACTGGCTGAAAATAGAAATTAAACAGGTTTTAAGTATCACGAACTGTCTGTAGGCATTTTTTTTTTCCTTTTGCCAGTTTTGTATTGTTGGGTAAGTTGCATACGTACGTGAAGGCGCAGACTATGCCATGTAACAGCTGTACAACAATGTGTGTATTATGGCTGGTGAACACGTTTGACATTTTATAATATCTGCTGATCAGACGTACTCTGAGAATATTGTTAAATATTATGTTTTCAACAAAGACAAGAGTCATTATAAATTGCAATTAATACAAAACTAAGCTAAACTTAATTATTTAAGATGAAATTTTTTTACAACACACTTATTGGCTACATTGCTGAGATGCATAAGATTATTACTATTTTCAATGAAACACAGTGCAATTTCTCAATACTTGTAAAGTAAAAGTTCTATACCTTTGAGTTAAAATTATGATTATTAGTAGGGAAAGAAAGTATAGCGATTTAGAGGGGGAGGGGGTGAAGAACATTATATTCAGAGCACTGAGCTCAAAACATTGACCGGCCGCCATTGGCTAATGGTATAGCACGTATGGTCAGAATTACTGTTGGCATGACAGTTAAACAATGTTACAAATAAGTGTAGGAAAATTGTACGGGGACTTACTGAATATGGCACAAGTGACATTATAGCATAGTGTATATTTGATTCATTGTTGATTCACAACTTTTTTTTTTCTTATTTACTCTGTCTGTTGCCCATCCTTCTATTGTATGTACATATACAGTAAAACCTCTTTATAACGACCCCTCATGGTTCCCGAGATTAGGGTCGTTATAAGATTTCCGACCCATTTGGAACCTCTATATGTCAAAATAGGCCGTTTTCGCATTAAGTCAATGTTCAGTTATCTTAAGCGATAATAAATCTTACATTTAAACTTAAATATTAACAAAATTTATGACCAGGTGTCTTTTTACTCTCTGGGCTTTTCTTTTATGCCGTGAACTCTTCGTCAACGCGCTGTGAGGTTACGTGCCATGTCGTTGCTTGCTTGTTATCGGCCAGCCGCTAGGGCTCGGCCAGCCGGGAGGATAGACCATGATGTAGGGGTGGGAGGAGGTGAGTGCTGGAGATGGCTGCACGCGCATGCACCGATCAATACCACAGCCACAGCAGCTGTCATCTTCAGCGCGTCAGCCTGCTCTGCCTTGAGACCGACTGAAAGATAATTGCGGACGTACACTGTAACGTAATGTTATCGCTCAGTTAAAATATTAAAGTTACATGTCAATGTGTAAAATATTTTGTTCAGGACAAAGAAAATGTAGCGACATGGCCCCCACGCTACTAAAAGTGTACTATTAATTAGTTAACAGCATATTCATTGCGGTTGTACAAGCAAACGTTTAAATTTATTAAAGAGTACACAAAGAAAAAAAATCATGAAAAAACTACAAGTACACTAGTAAAAAACTTACCAGATATACATAATATCCAACAAATGTGATAAATGAGGCAGATAATTTGTTTACGATTATCACTGCGTTGATGGGACACTAATGTAACACACAATAAAGGAATTTCTGACACATTAAAGGGCCGAACAACTGTTTCCTATTTTTTAAAAAAGTCCTCCACTTACAGGCAAGTTTTGTTCTCTAAGTTGGCCGAACCATTCCAGCACAGTTCATACGAACAAATCCAACCTATTTTTTGCTGATTTCCTTGAATTTTGAAATAAAAAAAAATTTTAAAATTCACGGTTTCCCTAAAACGGGTCGTTGTAGACAGGTGGTCATTACAAAGTGGGTCGTTATAAAGAGGTTTTACTGTAAATTTAAATTGATATAAAATGTGTAATTGCTATTACCACTGTTAACTAACAGTACTAAAATTGACTTAGTATAAATGCATCACTGATATCTTGGTTCCAACTTTAATTTAAAAGATTACAAGAAACAATTTCAATGCTCACTCATTTTTTTTTTCATGCAATATGACCAAGACCTATAGAGCAACTTATTTTGCACATTCACTCACAACACTCTTGCAGACTGTTCGTGGTAACCTCTCTTGTAGGCCCTTCAAATGGCATAATACAGTAAAACCTCGCTAATTCGAAGTGCTCGGGACCGAAATTTTGGTACTTCGAATTACATAACTTCGAATTACAGAATTTCGAAGTGTTTTTTTTTTTTACAAAGTCGGTGTTTCTACACCCAATTTTACGGTAGTCTTCGAGAACT
Source organism: Medauroidea extradentata (assembly GCA_003012365.1). Taxonomy (NCBI): domain Eukaryota; kingdom Metazoa; phylum Arthropoda; class Insecta; order Phasmatodea; family Phasmatidae; genus Medauroidea; species Medauroidea extradentata. The sequence goes on along the minus strand of PNEQ01100408.1, from coordinate 1,705 downwards.
GTTAAGCATTCGAATTGAAAAAAAGGGAACAGTAGTATAAAGTAACTGGACCAAAAATTTTGTTGCATTTTTTTTGGTCGTACGCTTGGTTTTTCTTGGTGAGCACTGTACTGCAAGTAAGGCGCATCACGTCTACTAGGCTGTCTGCAACTCTGCGCTTCCCCATCCCTGTTCCAGCTCTCGATGTCTGCCACGCGTTGCCTTTGTCACAGCATGTGATTGTTATTACTGCCGTATTTGCCGGCATATAGGACGACCCCGCAGATAAGACAAGTCATTGTTTTTAAGGTACAAAATCTTGAAAAATATTTAATTATTAATTTTGAAATACCCGGCAGAAAAATTTTTTTTTCCTTTGCCAGAAACATGAATATCTTGTTTAAATATTTGTAACGCATTTATTACCGTTTTATAAATATCATAGGAGATAGAGAAACCAATAACATGGGCACTACTGTCCTCCGGGTGCCTAAGAGCCAAGGAAATGCACAGCGACGGTAACATGTGACCGGCGACAAAGTCAGTTCCCGGCCGCGGGCTGCAGCAGCTGCTTGCAAAGTCATCGCATTACTGTACGTTGTTGTCACCCGAGAGCAAAGTGTTGGCGAGACAAAGGATCTCGGCACGCGCTCCAGATGTATCGATCGCCAAACGATGCTAGCTGCGATGCGTGGTAAAAATACGGGGCAGGGACACTTGTAAAACAAAAGTTAATCTTATACGTCGGCAAATACGGTAATTTATAAATGCATGGTTTTGGATCTCTAAGAGGCGGAAGAATTTTATGGACATCGTGTAGAATTTTTAGCCCAAAACGGTAAGTTTTACCACCTTACATCCCCCCCCCCCCCAAAAAAAAAAATTGTAAATATTTCGCGCCGAGTTATATTTACAAGTGTAAGGTGATTTTCCAGCAGCTTTTGGAAGGAATACGTGACGTTTTGCCAGTGAAATTATTTCATAAACAATGTAACCCACCCAAAATAGTAATTATGACTAACCCACCTCCCAAACTAAAATTTGTTAACATAGTCGTCGAGTCATTTTCGCAAGTGCAAAGTTATTTTTCCATTAGTTTTTCCAAGGAAAAATCCGATGACGTGTTAGTTAAATATTATTTTAAGTGATAAGATGTTGAGTGATAAACCGCGACAGGCAGTGCAGCCAGCCAGACGGTTGTATGGCATCAGTGCAGTGCACACAACATGGCAACGTAGCACAGGAGGCAGCAAGCAGACACTGCGACCTTGTCTGCTATCTGTTCCCTCCTCCCACAAGTTGCCAGTTACAGGACACCAGCCGAACATGGGAAACAAACATGTGCTTTTTTTGCCTGCCATTCCGCTGGACGTATTCTCCTAGAAGCTGCATTGTTGACTGGTGACTCTTGCCTGAAAGTGGGAAGAAGGAGGAGGTAGAAGAGAACAAGGACTAAACTCCGTCCACTCTAAGGTTGCAGAAGAAATAAAAATTTCTAACAAAGTAAATCAAAGCAATTGAATTATGTCTTCATTCCTAACATTGTGATTGTGCTGTTACAAACTTTACTTGTATTTTTCAATAATTAAAATGACATTTATGCTGTGCAAAAATTTTATTGTCATTCACTTGACTGAATTAGCTGCAACCTTAGAATGGATAGGGTATAGGAGGCACGTGCAGGATGACGCAACGCTGGCATCTGCTTGGTATGTGGCTAGTTAGG